>VDFB02332564.1:0-106390 GCA_007258455.2 Sequoia sempervirens
CATGATGTGAAGTTTGATGCTCCCTCGAGTCTATCCTCAATCTTCAAACCGTTCACCATCTTGACTAATGTAGAGAATGGACAAAGAAATATGAAGAAGAGAATAGAGTATTGTTGTTTAGGAACAAATCTGATCACGATCCTCTCAAACCCGCTCTGATACCATGTTAGTTTTGTGATCAGATTAGTGCACAGAAATTTAATTCAAAAAATCAGACACAATAACACAGCAGATACCCTGGGAAAACCCTCCTCTTGAGGGAGAAAAACCCAGCAACAAAATCTCTCTAATATATTATTCAAGAAACAACACTCTCTTGTACTATAAGGCCGAACTCAAGGCCAAGTAATAGCATCAACTCTAGATGCAACAATACAGATTACAATCTGCACTCTTATATATTGAAATCTGCTCTTGGATAACTTCGACCTGCTCTTGAAGGAAATTCGCACTTAGAAGGAATGAATATCGAACTTGCTTGATGATTACAATGAGAAGACAGATCCATATATATACACAATGAAGGGACGCCACCTTTTTAATACAAGTCGGCTAGCAACAAGAAAATAATACCATTCAAAGAGACACATCCAATAAAAGGTAAGTCGTCCTCATAGTAACTCGTACCTCTTGGAATCGCAATACACCAAGAGGAGATGTCGGCCTTGATGGAAAGTCTTTTTCAAATACACAACCATTAAATGATATTTAATTAGAGACGTGACTCTTCAAGAGTCTCATGTCGGCCAAGACAAAGAATACAATAAATACAATTCAATGTAATGTCCCCTTCTCGAGCATGACTTCTTCTGATTTACCGTTGGCCTATTCTGGAGACCCGTAGGCTTCTCGGTGGTGAAATTAGGGTTTCTTGGTTGGTGGTTTCTTGTGCTCACGGTTCGGCGTTTGAATTGTGGATTCCTTCTGGGTTTTCCGTGAGCTTTTCGGTGATGTGTTCGATTTGGCATTCTTAGCACTTTCACAAATTTACTATTTTTAGTAAATTCTATTTCTGGCAGTGGTCTTGTTGGTCTCGGCTCGATTTACCTTCTACTTCAGTTGTTCAGTTGGTTTTGCTCAAATTTGGCTTTGGGGTTCATTTGGAGAGATAAGTTGAATTATTCTTAATAAAGTCTTGTTTAATGTTATATTTTGCTGTTGACCCCCCCCTTAGCCTAGTGGTTGAACTTAAGTTGTTTTTAAAAGTGGTCATTGAAGGGTGGCGCCTCATGTGGGAATGTTATATTGTAAAGTTCAAATATTAATGCTTGAAAAAGGGACGCCCTTTTGAGGAGGTTATTTTAAATTAAATTAAAAAGTCAAAATTGCTTAAGGCAAAAAGGACGCCACAGTTGGAGGGAAAAGGAGTTACTCAAATTTGAATTGCTGGGTTTCTAGAAGCTTCTGGACAGTCATCTCAAGTCTTTAAAAGGAGGTCTTGGTCTTCAGTTTCATCATCCAACTTCTTGAGTAAAGTTATGCTGCCGAAATGGTGAGAGGATTGCTTCGAGGAATGAATGCCTCCTAGCTTGGCTCAACTTCGTGCTTGTGAGACAGCACCTAGTGGAGATATTTCTTGTTTTGAGTGCATTTTGTAGTGAGGTATGCTTTGTTGTGAGTTAATGCATTGATAGTTCAGTTGTATGCATTTTCATGTCATTTTCAGAGTTGCTGAGTTTGTAGCTGATTGTCATTTTTAATCATATTTCAAAAATACCAAAAAAATTCATTGTGGGTACTTTACATTTCAGCTTGTTAGGGTAGGGCGCCATTCTTAGTTAAGTTTCAGAATTTTTTAGTGAGAGCTGATTTTTCTAGAAGGAAATCGCCCTTCTCAAGGGGCCGTACTTTCTGTACTTGCATTGGGAATTGTGATAAATTAAATATTGCAGATTGGGACTGGTCTTTGGTTCTTACTTGGGCGCCTTGGTCTTAGTGAACTAATGCACTTCGTTTGGGGTCATTTGGTTGAGATTTGAAAGAGCTGTGAACATTTCACTCAAATTCTGTGTTGCTGTTTACCAGTTTCAGACTTTGTGACAGTCATATCAGTTTGCATTTTGAGTGGTTCTTGTGTTGGAAAGTGATAGGAATCTTTGGGAAAACATTGAGAAAGACATACTTATCATTGTTAAGGTTAAAGAGCTCTATTTACTTGATATTGCAAGCAATTTTCATATATTGTAAGCTGTACAGTAGTACTGTCAGCATCTTTCGTATTCTTGCACTTTTCAATGTTGTATCTGCCCACTGAATAAGTGGAAGAGGCTGGCTTGCCGCCTATTTTCTTAATTTGCTTGTAAATTCAAAGACTCCACCATATGGTCGCCTCTTGTCTGTCATGGACTGAGTAGCACATGCTTGGTGTTGAGCTTCTTTCCAGTATTGCAATAGATAGGGACCCTCTGACCGAATGCTCGTCGTTCGCCGGCGCATCTCGTGGTTAGAGTTTCTTTCCAGCATTTACTTTTGAGACCCTCTGACCAATGCTCACACCTTGCCCTTTTCGGGATCCTGGTGTACATTCAGGTTAGAGTTACTTTCAGCAACGTTTTGGTTTTCTGACTAACCTTAACGGGTGCTTGACTCACTGTAATTTGTCTTCAAAAAAAATTGAAAAAATTGGGCCGGTATATTTCATTCAATAACTGAAGGCTATATTAAAATTGTCTCAATCAGATCTGGAAGAAGTCGACCAAAGCTGCTATAACCATCAACATAAGCAACAATAGCATAATGAATAAGATTAAGCAAGTTTAGATAAAGATTTGTACCAGCTTTTGACTGCCCTCAGCCAACAAACTATTGTACTGTAATTAGAAAAGAATGAAATAAATTATAACAATACCTGTCTATGCCCAACAAAGGTGAAAGTGAAACTGCAAATCAAAATGGTGAGTGCCAAAAGACCCCCAAAAGATGAAAAAGTACTAATTGGATGTAACTCAGAGTGCTATTTGGTCCATTGGCGTTCTACTAACAACCATTTGGTAGTCAATCTAGGGTCATCCCACAATAATGGGTCCCAAACTTGGGACATCCTGATTCTTCTTGAAATCACATATTTCTAGAAAAAACTAATGATTTAAGCCTTGAAGGATTCTATCTAAATTATTTTAATTGAAAAGGGTTAGATAAGACCCCCTTGGTTAGAACCCCTCTAGTCTTAAAACATACCCACAATGGAATCTCCTTCACACCAATCAAATGTTGGCAAAAAAGCACTTTTTCTTTTATCTTTTGAGGGATTAAATAAAGCCATTTAGAATGTCATGTCCGCAAAATAGAACACCATAAATAAATATTAATTGAAATGCAAATAAATAAATAAATAAAGTAAATGACAAAATTGAAAATACATATTAAAAATATATACACATATTAATAATTTAATGCTATTATAATTATTAATTTAAAATATTACACTCACAAATATTAAAATATATATATATATACTAGTATAAATGAATATATATATATAAGTAAAAGCAAACTATAAACATCATAATAGTAAGGGATATTCACAAGAAAATAATATTATTTAAATGAGACTAATACTTAGTTAAATAAATAAATAATATTCTGGATTATGGTATGTCTGAAATAAATAATATATCTCTGAAACTTCAGTTAATAGCCTGTTATTTATACAATGTTCATGAAACGTTGATACATTCTCAAATTTGATTCACCGGGAAGTTCACGTCATATGCTTATCTTTTGCAGAAGTCATTGACTTATGTGTGTTTATGAATGCTATGAGAAGAAAGGCTTATTTGTTATCAATAAACAAAATATTTATCTCACTGTGAAATCATTCTCAAGCATTCCAGCAAACTGCTTGACAAAATGTCTACATGTGTCAAACTGTGAAATCGAAAAAAATATTGTCAACACGGGTAGGGGATATTACAGAGGTTGGGTCGTTTATTTAATTCCCAATGCTTCCATATAACAACCACCAATTGCCCAATACACAGCACCTATCACAGCACTCCACAAGACACCCTAAGCACACCAAAAATTGTCATGCCTGGCAATGATTATGAGTCACCTCTACAGCCATGAATTAACTTTTGTCAACCAATTAACTTTTTAGTCTGCTACACAGTCACACAGACCATCTTATATCATCAAGCCCAGCACCTACAACCTTTGTTGGCTTTCAGTTGATTACAGTTTTGGTTATCAGTTTTGTCCTTGATGTCAAAACCTTATGTGTTGGCAATGATCTCATGGTTTTGATCATGTTAGTATGATGACATTGCATGTGTTGGCAATGATTGATTCATATTGTTCATGATTGTACTGGACTGACAGTGTTGAATGAAGAAACAGGGCATTTATCAGCTTCAATCACCTTGATATGTTTAGGTATATGGTTTCAGTTGATATTATCAGATTGCTCTTTGTTTGGCATCTTGGTGATTGATTGACATTGGCACTATTCTTTGGCACTCTTGGTTTTGGCATTCAGTATCACATTCAGATTTGCAGCATTGTGATGTCTGTTTACATTCAGATTTGATATCTTGTGGTACTGATGTTTGGAGCTTCATGTGTAGACAGCAGTTTTACTTTGTTCTGTCATGGCACATACAGGTGATGGCATTGAACTGGGAAGGTATATCTTGTTTCAGTTTGACAGCCACAGGTATATTCAGCATGCTTACAAGTATTTGTGACATACTCATACTGGCAGATTCATTTCAGTGAGATATCATTTGATTCATGGAATCATAAATCTTACTAATTGCAAGGTTTAGAACAACATTATAGTTGTGAATATCAGCTTCATAAAGGTATTGCTTCAGTCTGGTCTTGGTTTCATTAATTAGGTTGATCTTGGTATATGATATTCAATACTTGGCATGGCATATTTCTGTGATCACCATCATATATGATATTGAAGCTATGAATATTTTATTTAAAAAATATTAAAAAAAAGACTATTAAAAGCCTCTATTATAAAAGGCTCGGGCTTACCATATGATATATAATTCATATTGGTTATATTGGTATCGGCCTTTTTATTGTTGTAAGTCTTAATAAAAAGACTCGGGCTCCATTTTATTGTCGGCTTTCATTGGAATGTTATTATTTTGAAGACTTTAGTCTTCACCATGCATGTCGACATACTCATTAGAGTTTGATTCTTAAAAAGGCTTATCGGGTTTCTTTGACAGCGACACCATGATGGCTTGGCAGATTTAATAACTCACGTGGATGTGAGTTGGCAGTGACTTGTCTTTCATTTGATTCATCATTTGGTCGATGGTAAATGGATTTGAAAATGATTATGTTTTAGTTTGCAGATTTCAAATGATTATTGATTATGTTTTAGTACTCAATGAAAAGAAGACTAGGGTAAAACAAGTGATAATTTCATTTTTGCTCAAACCCTAGCGCCGCCATGTTGAGATTTCAGTCACAGGTTGAGCAAGCTTGTGGTATTCTGATCTGGTTTTTAGTTATGCTTGTCATTGATGGATGGCAAGATAGTTGGTGGTCTTCGCTTGAGCTGGAAGTGGAAGTTTGGGCAGTTTTTCATGAAGATTTTCAAGGATTTTGTTTGTAGGTTAAATCCACCATGACAGAGGTAATATCTATGCATTATTTTGATCTTTTGAAGGTAAATCTGGTAAATGAAAAGTACAAGAGGAAAAGAAAACTTTGATTCAGTTTCGAACAGATTTCTTTTACTTTGCTTTGCAATGAAAAAGAATAAAGTTTAGGGTAAAAAAATGAATGAAGAATTACTTCATTTCTGGTTATTGGTTTCGGTTTTAAAACAAAAATTACTTTTCCAGATTTGTGATTTCGAAAGAGGAAAGAAAAAGAAATTACAGTTGAAAAAATGTGGTTTTATTTTGTAACTGTAATTTGTATTTTTACTATAGAAACCCTAACTCAAGTGTTTGTTTTGAACTCGAGTTTGATAGGTTGGCTCAAGGGTTTCAGTTTTATTTGCTCTATAAATTCATGGCTTTAAGCCATTGTTCAATGGGAAGTATTGGCAAGAATTTGTATGGCTGAGCACAGAATAGATTGTTATTATAGTGATATCATTTGTGTTTGACATGAGTGAAAAGAGAGTTTAAAAGATTTATATCTCTGATTTGATTACAGAGATTTCATATTTCAGTGAAATTATTTTTGTACTGTTTCATTTAGTGTACACATTTTAGTGAGCATTATTGAAAATCATGTATTATCTTTTGAAACTTTGAAAAACAGAGGAGTTTGTGCTCCTGTGAAGTTGGTTTTATTTGCTCTATAAATTCATTGCTTTAAACCATTGTTCAATGGGAAGTATTGGCAAGAATTTGTGTGGCTGAGCACAGAACAGATTGTTACTATAGTGATATCATTTGTGTTTGAAATGAGTGAAAAGAGAGTTTAAAAGATTTATATCTCTGATTTGATTACAGAGATTTCATATTTCAGTGAAATTATTTTTGTACTGTTTCATTCAATGTACACATTTTAGTGAGCATTATTGAAAATTATGTATTATCTTTTGAAACTTTGAAAAACAAAGGAGTTGGTGCTCCTATGAAGTTGGTGCTTCAGAAAGTTATTGGAGTTGGTGCTCCACATTGTAATGGAGTTGGTGCTCCACATTATAACAGAGTTGGTGCTCTTTCGAATGAATAAAAGAATTAGTTTGCGAGTTGTTTTTTATACCCCAAGAGGGTTAACATGAATTGATTCTCTTGCATATCTTTCTGCACAGTTTAAGTGTTCATGTGTTTGGTTAAATGTTCCACATTGTTTCAAGGTCAAATTTAAAATTGTGCTTTCAAAATCAAAAGTCAAAAATATATCACTCTGATTCACTGCCCCCCCCTGACCCTCTCAAAGTGAATCCACTTCCAACAACCTTTATGTCCAGCAAGAAGAAGATTCAGCTTCTACAAAATCATGACCAACTCCATACTTCCTTCATGTTCAGCAAGGAAGAATAATCACCCAGAACAAACTTAACACATATGCCCAACACCCATAATAAAATAATATTAAACCTCTTTAAGCTTCCTGTATATCCACGATGCCACCAAAAGGCCTATCAAGCTCATCAATGAATGCTCACATCGACTTTGACTAAGAAATATTGGCACGGCTTTTGCAAAACGCATCCAAAGAATTATAATGAAAATGCTCAGGATGAAGTGTATCGATAGCTTGGAAAAATACACCACACGTATATCGAGAAAGATGGCGATAATATTACTCGCACCTCAAATTCATAGTGCCAAAGGAGAAATATTATGCATGCCATCTATAGTAATAGAGTCGCAATATTTTAACAAAGACATCGACACTTCAAAGGTATACGCATTTTTTCTTATTTTTCGTCTCCACAAAAACATAAAAGTAATTGTCGCAGCCCCATAAACAATGAAATCACCATCATTCAATTCCTTACCATCAACCCATATATTGGACAACTAAAAGAAAAGCTCCACAAAGGCCTTCATTAAACATACACGAACACCTCATATTTGCATGACTCCTCTTTGAAAGAGCCATCGCCAGAAAACAAGCCATCGAAGCAAAAAGAAGCCGTCAACATTCATTTTGATGCCAGAAATTAAAATGCCACCAACAATCAACGAAATGCAAAAATCATCAATACATCAAATAACCACAAAGATTTTAATGAATGTGAAATCATGTTTAGTCGACTTGACAGAAGTAACCGTCACCATACATTTATAAGCTGCCACGAGCTGAAGATAATAATCAAACCATTACAAATCGCCGCATTAAATAACTGTAGTCATCTCATCCATATTCGTCGCTTTGACAATTCAACAATTGACATGGCAATCTGACTTGGCAAGATATGTTGACGAAGTAAGCAGGAAAGAAGCTCAAGCAAACAACCAAGTAGGTCAAGCAGACAACTAGGTAGCTCAAGCAAGCAACCAAGTAACTTGAGCAAACAACTAGGTAGCTCAAGCAACCAACCAAGTGCTCAAACTAACAAACACCTTGACATCAATGACAAAATACTCAACACGTTCAGCTTAACCCAATGCCAAAGGATCAAGCCATTAAATATTTTGCTATACACTTAGATGCTAGAGCTTATGAGTGGTGGCATCACAAAATGATCACCTTCGGCCATGATTAGATTCACTCCTATGCAATGTTTACAGAGAGATTAATAGATAGATTTAACAAGAAGATCCAAAACTACATTTTAAGGAATTTGCACAACTTAAGCAATGGGGTTTAATTGAGGCTTACATTGTAGATTTTCAGAGGTTAACTGTGTTGGTAACTGATATTCTAGAAAGAAGATTGATTATCTTATTTCTGGATGGGCTTTCAAATCCATTTAGGGGTTGGATTAAGGCACTTGGTCCACCTACTCTTCAGCATGCCATCAAAAAGGAAAAGGATATGGAATTCAATGGCTAGTGTTGAGCTTTGGGGTTTTTGTTAAGTTCATTGATGCTTTCTAGGAGCAACTTCATCCTACCGGGTGTGTTCCAAATATCTTGGATGAAAATGTTATTTTGGGAGAGTGCCTATTTTTAATAAGGCAAGTTCTTGGTGAGATCCTAAATATGTCGGTGTCTCCAATTTTCAATTCCAAACTATTTTTTGTAATGCCCCCTTCCTAACCTGTTCAGTGGAGTGGTAGAGTTAACCTATTCAACAATTCCCATACCCTAACAGGTTGTGGTTAGGGAACTTTGGTGATAGCTTCTTCAACATTTTGGTGTTGTGATATGTGTAATGCCCTTTTCTGGAGTGTTTTTGGTGATTTCTCCTATACTTACTATTTTTAATAAGTCAATCTCAAGCACTGACGGAGCCAGTTGTCAATCCTACTATTTTTAGAATTGTCGATGGATGTTATTAGTGTCATGTTGGCATTTGATATAGTCTAGTGCATTAGAATTAAATAACGATGTTATAAACAGGGAAACCCGGGGACGCATTTCCCCCTTAAAATGGCCTGTCCCTATCCCCGAGACATCCCAAGTACAGGGGGACGGTTGGGGGACGGTACCCTGGCATCCCCTTTTTCTAGCAAATCCTAGGAAACGTCCCTGAAACGAGGAAACTGTCAACAGAGAAAGGGGGACGGTTGACCATTCTAGGAATGGCCAAGGGACACCTGAGCCATTGCTCGACCATCCCGAGGACGGTCGGTCATCCCTCACGTCATACATGGTTCTAAAGTTAAAAACACATTTAAAAAAAAAAGGCAAAGCCTTGATTATGTGCCTATAGTGGGCCCCATCATTATTTGTCTTATGAGGAAAAAAGACTCCTCTTTGCATTTGTTTGTGAAGGAGAGAAAGAGCAGCCAAGGGTTTGAAGTTGCAGCCATTGAAGGAGGAAGAACAGCAGGTTAGAGGAGGAGAAGAGGTTGAAGTCAGTGCTATTGGGACTGCAAATCCACCAAAGAGGTATGCATTTCCTTTCCTCCTTTTTTTTCATTTTTTTTTGCAAAATCTCAAGCATCCAATGTCTGATTTTTTTATTTTCTTTTGCATTTTTATATTTAAACTTGCATTCAAAATATAAAAAACATGAGCAATAGTGGGAGTGGGAGTGAAAGTGGAGATGAAGTGCAAAATAGAAGAAAAAGTGGTGAGGGTGTGGAGAGCAAACAAACCCATACCAATGTCCTTCAACAATCATGGAATGCTATGCAAAGCACCCTTTAAACAAAAAAAAACAAAAAAAACTTTCCTTCAATATGTATGTTATACCTATGCGCCAAAAACAAAAAAATTCAAGGGGGAGTAGGGTGTGGTATTGCCATGTTTGTGAAAAAGAATTTAGAGGCAGCTAAACAAGGGTAAGGTCTCAATTTTTGGGTGAGGTGGACCATGGAGTTAGAATGTGTCCTGCGTTAAAGACCATGAAGCAGTAGAGTGCCAAAGATTGAAAATGGAGGTGGATGGGGTTCAAGGTGGGTCATCTTCTTTTCCAAGTACGCAATCAACTATGCCTATGCCTTCCACGGTTGGTGTTGATGCTTTGCAGCGTCTGGGTTATACTTCCAGCCTTGCATGACCTGTGAAGTGAAATTTAAATATAGCCTATTTGGCTATTTAAATTGCAAGGCAATCTTATAATTATGCGATTTTATTTGTGAAATAAAAATATTCATTATGGGCCGACTTGCTAAGAAGACAACTCTTGATTCTATGTAAATAATATTGTATTTATTACATACAAGGCCGACTTATTATTTATGAAAGGAAATTATATTATAATTTAAGGCCGGCCTCTTGTAATAAGGCACCTCTCTCTTGTATATATACAAGATCATTCTCCTCTCATTGTGATGATTTTTCAAGCACAAGCATATTTGCAAGTTAGAGTAGACTTAGAAGGAGCAGATCGAGTTTATTCAAGAGCAAGACAAATTCGCAAGTAAAGCAGTGCTTATCAAGTGCAAATTGCATTCCATCAAGAGTAGATTAAAGGTCATGAGCAGATCTATTAGAAGATCATTATTGTAATTGCAAAAGAGCAGATCAATTATTCTAAAGAGAGCAATCTGATTATCTCATGCTTTGTGAAAGCCATTCCTTGTAAAGCTTCATTGCTGATTGTCGAATATATATAAGGAAGATTTTTGCTGGGTTTTTCTCCCTCAAGTGGAGGGTTTTCCCAGGGTATTTGTTGTGTTATTGTCTGATTTGCATTAAATTTCTGAGTTTATATCTGATCACTAAAAACTAACAATTGGTAGTAGTGAAGTTGCCACAAGAGGAAACAAGAAGGTGAGTGGTAGTGGGAAGGGAGCTTCAATTGAGTCTATGTTTAATAACCAAGCACGAGAAGCCACCGAATCTTCCATTTCCAAATTCGTTTTTGCCCATGCCATCCCAATTCATGTGGCCCGTTCATCTTATTTCAAACAAATGGTTAAAGATATAGCCACTATTGGTCTTTCATTCATACACTTTGGAGATCATAAGCTACGCACTACCCTCCTAGACAAAGAGTACTCCAAAGTTAATGTGTTAATGGAGGATATGAGGCGAACGTGGATGAGGACAAGGTGCTCTATAGTGATGGATAGGTGGATTGATGTTAGACATTGGCCACTCATCAATGTCATAGTCACATGCCCTGCTGGTTCTTATTTTCTTAGAGCCATAGATTGCTCGAGGAGACGTAAGGAAGCACACTTCCAATTTTCCATTTTGAGAGATGCCACAAAGGAGGTTGGGGTTGCTAATGTGGTGCAGGTGATCACCGATTCAGCACATGTGTGCGAATCCGGTTTGATGGTGGAGGGTACTTATAGGCACATATTTTGGACCCCATGTTGTGTTCATGCATTAAACAATGCATTGAAAGACATAGGGAAGTTGCATTGGGTGAAGGAAGTGGTGGCAAAAGCTAGAGATATTCAAATGTTCATTTGCAATCACCACACTTGACTTGCTCTCTTCAAATCATTTTCAAAGGAGTTTCTCAAACCTGTTGAGACAAGGTATGCCACTTCATTTTGTTTCACTATCAATTTTTCAAATTTTGAAACTTCAAAGTTCAAGCATTTCAATTTGTATTCATAATTTGATTTTGTTTTAATGAATCATTGAATCAATGAATGTACTTATGCCACATACTTCATCTTGTTGGAGAGGATGCTTGAGGTGCATGAGCCTCTACAATTGATGATGGTCAATGCAGAGTGGACTAGATGGCCTAATTCAAGTTCTGCTCAAGGAAAGACCATCAAACAAAAGATCCTCGATGACGATTGGTGGTCCAATGTGAGGTAAGACATATTAGATTGTTGAATTTCATATTAAATTTATGATTTTAATATTTTAATTTTATTTTCCAATGTTCCAACTTTTGAAGTTTCTAACATGTCAACTAATTATTTTGAACCTTTTGTTTGCATTTTGCAGATATATTTGCTCCTTCATCTCACCTATTGTAGATGTCATCTGATATGTTGATGCAGACTCTCCTAGTCTTGGAGAGATATATGAGACAATTGATAGTATGCTTGGGAAGATCAAGCAAACAATTTTGGCAAAGGATCCCACTTTGGATTCATATGAGCAACACATTAAGCCCATTGTGATGCAGAGGTAGAATACAATGAACACCCCACTTCATATGACTACCTTTGCTCTAAATCCCAAATGGTATGCACCAAGGGATGGTAGGGTGCCTCCATGCGATGGCCCTGAGGTTTTAGATGGGTTCACATGGGCCATTGATAAAATGTATTCAGCAGAGCAGGCTTCACTACTTCGGACACAATTCCTAGACTTTGCAAATCTTTGTGGCCCAAACTTGAGTAAACCACAGGCGAGGTTGGATAGAGCTATATCGCTCAAACAAACCCTATTGGACAGTGGCCCTTTCATGGGAGTGATACACCGTCGTTGAAGACACTTGCTACTTGCCTTCTTGCACAGCTTGCCAGTTCCTCTGTTGTAGAGAGGAATTGGTCCACATATAGCTTTATCCACTCCCTCAAGAGGAATAGACTTGCCTCTAGACAAGCAAAGAAGCTAGTGGTTGTTCATAATGCTCTTTGACTTTAGGATCAGCAAACTCCAGCTCTACGATGGGATATTGATCTTGAGGACATGGCCCAAGTAGATGAGGAGGAGACAGCAGAGGGTTTGGTTGGGGTTCCGTTGGTTGGGGATGAGGTGGACCATCACAGTGATAGTGACTTAGAGAGTGACTCTGATTTTGATGTGGTTATGGGAGATGAAGATTAGGGGCAACAATGCTCTTTATTTATTGACATATTGATATTATATTTTAGTTTTCATATGAAACTTTAAAACTATAAGGCAGCAATGTAGCCTTTGGGCATTTTGATACAAGCTTATAAATTATAACTTGGAAATTGTTTCATGATTCATGTATGGTTAATTTTGAATTTTGAATGTGTATTGAGTATTGACAAATAATGTAGAACACAAATGTTATATCTTAAGGTTCTATAATGTATATTATGCATGCCTTATCCATGTTATCATATGAATATTTAAAATTTCCCTATACTTTATATAGCCGTCCCCCCACTGTCCCCAAATTTGGACTCGAAATCTGGAAATTTGGGGACTCGTCATGCCACACCCGTCCCAAAAACTTGGGGTAACACTGGTTATAAATAAATAAAGTTAAATTAAAATTTTAACTTTATCAATATTTTAATTAAAGGACTATTGTGGGTACCAAAGATAAAGTAAAATAGTTAATTTAAAAGGATGGCCCCTTTCATGTGTTTGGGCGCCCTATTGGAGAAATAAAAAATAAAGCTTGAATACTTTAAAAGGTGAAAAAGCAAATAGGGGCGTGGGGTTTTGGGAGTGATAAAAGCAATTTTTTAAGGAGCTCATTCTTTATGCTGATTTTGGGTGTGACTATTTTCCATTGTTGGAGGAGCCATTCTTCAGAAGGGTTTGTGAGTACGAAATCCCTTGCAGCTGACATCTCCTATGTTGGTGAAAGATCCAATCTGGGAGATTTGTGGTGATTTCCATTCAGGAATCACATCTGGGCTTTAATGGTGTTTGATATCTTCTTCTTCAGTTCGTAGAGCTTCATATCTTCAGCGATTATTCATAATGGCTGATTAAGAGGATTTTCAGAGCTTATTGCAAATCTTTGCATCTATTTTCTACTGGCCATACCCTCTAAGGTTCGTCGTACCATTCAAGGAAGGAAGGGTTTGCTGGAAAAAGAGGGCACTAGGGTTTGGAGCTGTTTTGAAACTTCGAGAGGCCTTTGGAGTGATCTCTACTATTCCTATCTACCATGCAGCTCTGGGAGGGTTTCTTGCAGTTTGGCATCCATTTCTACGGTACCAGTTTGCATATTTTGTGAACAACTCAAGCCATTTCAATGGTGCATTTTGTGGGTATGTTGGAAATACATATGTAATGATATTTTATGAGCTGGGTTGTTCTTACTTTGGAAAAATATTGTACATTCAAATCAGAAGTTAAATCTGGAATATTTCAGCTTGGTTATTTTTTGGAATTGGTCAATTTTCTGAGTTTTTAGTTTGTTGCAAGTATTCCTTTTATCTATACTTTATTTTCCCTGCCAAAATGATTGCAAAAAACCAAATCAAAACACACAAAAAAACAAAGCAAATAGGGCAGCATATTACATTTTCGCATTTTTTGTACCTTCAATTGGGTGTGGGAAATAATTAATTGTAAGTTACTGAATAAAAGCAATTTTAAATGACAACTTAAATTAAATATTTATAAAATAAAGTGACTAATGTGCCAGAAATATTAAATATTTAAATAAAGTCACTTTCAAGAGCAATGGAGAGTATAAAGAGAATTTGGAAGCTCATTTGAAGATTATGCTAGAATATTTTTTTATTGTGTGGATTTGAAAAGCTTCTTGGAGCTCGAAACACTAGGACCCAAACCCTATGGGTAACTAGATTCGATGGTGCAACTATTCTACCCTAGCCAACTTGTTGGAGAGATTATTCAGATTTCTCCCATTGGATTCTACAGGAGAAGTTCACGAAATTTGTGAAGTCTCTTGCAGAGACAAATTTCAATGATAGATTTTGAGTTGGCTGCAAAAGGAAATTACAGGTGATATTTATTTTCATATAGCTACAACTATATAGCTTGTGCATTCCTAGCCGATTTCATCAATTGTACCATCTATTGGGTGGAGGAGTACTAATATTCAAGGAACCGTGGGCCCTTATTTCTATCGCACCTTTTCTTTGAAGTATATTATATCCTATTTAGGGAGTAGATGACTATTGAAGAATCTCCAGCCATGCCAAATCTTCATTGCTGCTTTTCTTAAAGGTGTCACCGACTATTTTGAGGATCCCATACATATCCATATGATCAAGGAAGCGGTCAAAGGGAAGGGTGTTAATCTAATTCAACAACCACTTTAATCTTTGTCGCCATTCAAGTAGACTATGGGCCGTATGAAGGGAAGGAAATGTTGGTTTATGGATTTGTTGTTGTACCATTGAAGAGGTAGTGTCATACAGGTCTGGGGTGCATTAAATATAATTAATCTTCCCTTTCGGAACTGTAATGTCCCCTTCCTTGGCAATGCAGTTGATTCAGGGGTTAGCCTATCATTCAGACCCTCGTAGGCTGACAGATGTGTTTAGAGGGTCACTTGAGGCAGTTATCCTGCGTTTGAGAACATTACTCCAGCAGTTGATTCAAGTTTGGGCCTTGGCAGACACTTACAAAGTGATTTTTAGACACTTACTATTTATGGTAAGTCAGGCAGATAGGGGTTTCTATTTCTGGCAGGGCACCTGGTTCAGTCGATCAGCTTAGTTTTGACCCCGTTTGATGATTTGATGAGCAAACAGTGATTATTGAGGCATTTGATAATTATTAAAAGTTTATTAATTTGACTTTATAATATAAAGTCACTTTAATGAAAAATTAAAGTAATTATTTAATGGCAAATTATAAAGTATTAATACTTTATAATAAAGAGGTAAATAATATTAAATGAGTATTTTATTACTCATCAAAAAGGGACGCCATTATTTAATTGTTTTGCCTAAGTCAAAGAAGGGCGATTTAATTAATATTTTAAATGCTCATTACTTGCTTTTTGAGAAGGGGTCGACTTATTGAGAGGAGATATATATTTCACAAAGACAAATCGAACTCATTCAATCATGATTATTCTAATTTGTCTATTTTTCTCTCTGAGAGCATTGGGTTTGTGAAACAAGGGTTTCTGCAAATCATTGGATTTTGGAGAACGTTCCCTCTTCAGAATCAGACATACTGAGACTGTGAGATACCAGTTGAAGCTTGTCAGTTGAGTGGCTTCATTCAGAAGTCATTACAGAGCTTATTGTGGAGTTCTTATTCAGAGTTTGGATCGATCTATCTTCCAGAAGGAGAATATTTTCATTGGTAGTGTTTTATCCAGCATCTGGCACAAACTTCAAGGGAGTACGTATTCTTTATTTGCTGGTATAAGCCGTACTTATCACAGCTGCAAGGCCGTACCATTCATATCAAGCAAGACGCCTTTCCTTTTTGCACTCTGTCTTCTCCAGTGGTGGTGCCCAAACTTACAGAGGGTTTTGGAATCAATATTAAGCAGGAGAAGTCTTGATTCTTAGTTGGCTGTACCAATTTATCTTCTTTCAAGGTGGCTGCAAAATACACCAGGTTTCTGAACATAAATTATTGCCTTTTTGTTTGCATGTAATTATTTCAGCTTTGTAAGCATTCTGCATGATAAATAAATTATCCACCTTCAGCTTAGAAGTTATTCTACTTCATATTTAGTATTCTTGTATTGTTTTATGAATTTTAGTGTCATTTTATGCAAAATCGCAAAAACCCTTTTCAAGCAAGAAAAACCACAAAAAAAATCAAAAACGACAAAAACAAACAAAAATATTGCATTCACCGTCAGAAGTTTGGGTTGAGAGACACCTGGTCTCTTACCATTGAAGAGGTAGTGTCATACAGGTCTGGGGTGCATTAAATATAATTAATCTTCCCTTTTGGAACTCAGGTCAGAATCATAGTACTGCTGTTTATTAATTATAATATTTGCTGGTGAATATTCTGGAATGAAAAATATCTAACACAAATGATATATTGTTGGTTTTCTTTGAGCTTACAATCTGTGCTGGAAATATATATTAATATTTCTTACATTTGCAATAGGACTCTATGTGATGAATGTAATGTAATAAACAACTATCAAATATTGAACTCAAACTAGAAACAAACTCAAAACAGCAAGAGGTTAATTGTTTGATGAAATGTCTCTGTACGTGAGTTTCTGAAATCAGAAAAAATTTGCATACAAAATTGCCTTGGGATATTTCAGGGAGCCATCACCATGGAACTTTGGAAAAAAAAAAAATTGGAACCTAGACAAAAAGGATATCAAAATTGAAATGTGGAAGGACTAATATTGTTCCCCCAAGGAAGCAGGAGGTGGATCTCCTCCTTGGTTGTCATGATCAACAATTGCTTCATTGAATGACTCTTCCATCAGATCTTACTAGTTATGTCCAAATTAATTAAGCTACAAAACAAAAGCTTCATGGCTTTAAACAATCATGAGATAAACCGTTCTATAAATCATGCCCCACAATGGGTGCCACAATTTGTTAGTGTTTTAGTTTGCATTTTTAAGGACAACTCAAATTGGAACAATGTGTGAGGAAATCCTCTCTTTATTTGGTTTCAGTGAAGCTTGGCACTATTCTCGTTTGGATGCAGCCTCACAAAAATGAACTTGGCATTGATGAAGTGGTTCAGTGTTTGTAAAAGAGTACCTCCTTATGTTTTTAACTTAAGTGACATGTTGATAAACTTGTTTTGTGTTAGACCTACCTTTTCTGATCACAGGTTTTCAATTACTTGACCACTTAAATCACCATTTCGCATTGGCATGGCTTTATAAAAGTGCACCCAACTCAAACCTTTCAAGCTTTGCTCCTAGCTGGCACAAATTTATAATATTTTTGCCACTTATGTTTTGGATGGTGAATTTATTTGGTAGAACCATGTAAAAAACATTCCAGCCACTTAATTGTTTTACCACCCTTTTTGCGAAGCATGGTTTTATAAAGTCTTTGCCATTTGATTTTTTTTTTAACTAATGTTAGCCGCTTAGAGTTTTTCATTGGCATTGCCAACACAAAGTTGATCAGCACACAATTATACTGAGAGGAGAGTGGGGGGGGTGAATCAGTATAACACAACTTTTACCAAGTTAAAACTTTATTAATCATAATAACATTATTTACTCAACATCAATAATCAGGCACATGAGAAGAACACAATAACACACAATATTTACGTGGAAACCCTTATACAAATTTTGTAGGCACCAACCCCTCATTCAATTTGTGAGCACCAACTCACTAGAGGCACCAACCCCTCCTTCAATTGAATTCGTAGGCACCAGCCCCCACAACTAAGCACCAATTTGGCTAGAAACACCAATCTCTCCTTTAGGAAGCCCCGACTTCCACAACAAAACAAGATTCCACCCTAAATATGTTGCTTCTTCAATGGATGATGGACATTACAATCTTCTTCATTTATTCACTCCATGACTGCCTCTTCATGATTGATATATCTTTCATTGAATGATGTTCACATAAATCAGCATATGATAATCTCTTCACTTTTCCTTCACATACAAATCTGCCTCTTATATTCTCTTCATAGATCTGATCTAACACTGCCTTATGAGTGTTGAATGTCTAATTCAAAACCTGCTACAAATTAGGCACAAGATCTATTCCAAAATCTGATCCCACTTTTGCTTCAAATCAGATACAAGGTCTGCTTCACTTCTATTTGCTTTTTCTTGATGATCTTCATATATATATATTTTGTTTACTCCAATCTGCTTGCAAATCCTTCACAGGTCTGCTCAAATATGCCTCATTATTTGCCTCATAAGTCTCCTTAAATCTCCCTAGAATGATTTATCCTTTGCTCCTCATAAATCTCACATTCATTCATATGTGTATCATGATCTATATTGATATGTCTTTATATATATATATATATATATATATATATACAAAAACAAGACTCGTCAGGACTCGCCTAGACTTGACGAGTCCCCAGTCGAGTCACCCCAACAGAGTCTGGGGGACTTAGACTCGGTCGAGTCTAAGTCCAGACAAGTCCTGGCGAGACTTGACGAGTCCTATCAAGCAAACTCGCACAGGCAGGTTTGAAAAGTGCAAAAATTACATGAAATTTGAAGTTAAAACTTGTTTTTTTTTACTTATTGTGAATGCAAAATGATGTACGCCATGAAGGTTTGTATGGTTTTGGAGATCTTAATTTGGGCTTGGTGGCGAGGGCTCCGCCCCTCGACCCCGCCCTGTATCGCGACAGGGGGCACGCCTAGGGCACTGCCCCGAGACCCTGCGAGAGGCGTTGCCCCTCAACCCCGTGGGGGGCGCTGCCCCCAAACCCCCGCAAGGAGCCTCTCCCCAAACCCCCACGAGGGGCATTGCCCCCTCGACCCCACTGGAAGCACTACCCCTAGACCCCCACAAAGGGCACTACACCTCAGCCCCATTGGTGAAATTTCCCTCAAACTTGAGATTATGGTTGTTGCATCATCCAGGAACTATCTTAGACGCATTTGTAGGAAGGATGCAGGCTCCTTTGAGCCATACACTTCTAGTTATTGTTTTGAATCTTTTGATATTTCATATTTGTTTGGAACATTTGATGTCATGGATTTCATATTCCATGAGTTTTGTATACATTTGACTATATTTATATATCTAAGTGTGCTATTTCCTTCAACGGCTTAGTTACAATTTGTGTTTATACTTATGTGATCAATGTATACTCGAGTATGTGATCAAATTACCTTCTATTTTATGACGTTATTGTGCCTTTAAGGTTTATTTAATAAAGAGTGCATGAAACAAGTTTTAAATCCTTAAAAATCTCTAAATTTCTAGAGTTTTTCATTTTTCCGAGTCTGTGCTGAGTCCTGAGTCGAGTCACCCTCATCGAGTCCACGTCGAGTCTGAGTCTCGTAACTGTGATATATATACTTGTCAAATATGCCTTAAGTTTGATCTTAGTCTGCTCCAATTTGTATGATATTACATTGAAGGAGTTTTTATTTCTCTTTAAATCTGCATATAATCTTCTATTCAACACTACATATACCACTTTTAGATTTCTGCTGTTGCACGTCAGAAATCTGCACTTTCGCAACTGAATTCTCATTGTTTTTCTTCTTTAGATATGCTCCTTCGAATTATATTATACTTATTCTTTATTCAACCCATTTGTTTTTCAACATTTCTTATTCTCCTTTTAAATGTTTTTGCCACTATGTGAAGTGAGACATCCTTTTGAATGGATGTGTCTCTTACTAACAACCTTAACTCTTAGTCGTTGCCTTTCCTTAAGTTTTGCTCTTTCATAATCTAATTGCTGCTCATTATAATGAATTATATCTTTAATTTTTGTTGCCTTCTTTTCTTTAACCGCTGTTCTTTCTTTCTTTTTTGTCCTATCTAAATTTTGTCTTATATGACTTTTTGTCATATATATTTTTTGTTTTCTCTGACTGTCTTTTCCTTTCTTTAAATAGAATCGCAGCCTTTTATATCATTAACTCGATCTTATAATGCAGCGCTGCCTTATAGAATATAATCGCTGCTTTTCTATAATATTTCCCTTATTAATATATATATATATATATATATTTCTTAATATATATGATTTGCTTGTGATTATAAAGTATAATTGCTCTTCTTTCAAAATGATAATCATTCTCATCACTTAATTGCTCCACATGAACTCGCATTTTTTATATAATTCTCTTGGGTGATTAATTATATATATATATATGTCTTTTAAACACATGGTGGTCGGCCAAGAGCATGATACTAATTTAAAATAAATATTATCACTTATGCTCGTCTCTTTAATTATAGTTGATTCCTTTAATTACTTCTTTCTTCTCCCTTAATCAAAATCTCTATGTCTAATGATGCGTAAATCTGTTCCAAAGAGAACCTGGTCAGTTTTGCAATGGTCTTCTTCAGCAAGAGCAATATGGCAGAGTCCTTTATAATCTAGATTTGCTTTGAAGTCAACTACGATCTGATGTCATAATAATACTTGATATTCTACTTGTGTATGTTCAACAAGTGTGCGAGCATTATCCAATATGTTCATTGATCTCCATGATCCTTTGACATCAATGACAATAATTTCTTCACCTTTGACGTCAATGACAACATGTCCAATAAACTCCCATACTTCTTTGACATCAAAGACAAACAATTCCAACAAAAGTGACTTTTTTTATACTTAAATTCTCCTTTCCTGATCGCACTTTTCTTCATGACTTGCCACTTGAAGCACAACTTTCAGCTGGCTCTGCCACTTGAAATTGGTGCCTTACTTGAAAGTTTGAAACTTTTGCAATTTGGAGTTGACGTAGTTTCTTCATATCATTGCCACATCAATTGACATTGTTGAGTGGCACAACCAATGAAAAAGTGTGATATTACACTTAACTGCTTTTGCTGATATGCTAGTCGCACTTTTGATACCTTTGTGCCACTTTGGTTGCCCTTTTCAACTGGATCAACCACAAAAAGGAATGACATTTTCTTAAGTCTGATGTATTTCTTCTTAAATGGTGGTTTGAAGTGTTATTATCCCTTGGAATGGTTTGTGATTGATTTTTCCAGTTTGATGTGCTGACTGATCCACTTGGACCTGATTCCTTCCTTTAGCAAATATTCCAAACAGGAGCTTCCTTCTTTATTTGACAATCTTGCATTCTGATCGAAGTCTTCGTCATTGTATCTTCTTTCTTCTATGCTAATAAGTTAAGAGCTTGATCATCTTTTTTCATCATCTCCCCTCCATTGAGAAATCTGCAAACAATGTTAGTTAACAAAATAGACCAAGACCTGATAATCTTGAAGATTTGGAAGGAAGGAAAACTTCGTTGCCATTGAGAATACGACAAGAATGACAAGATTTCTGACTAAAACCTTCACCATATGCAAGGTTTCCTAGGGGCACCAATATTGGTACTAACACCTAGTTTAAGAAGAATAGTTCAAGCTCTTCAGTTGTACTTCATTTTTTTGCAATTTCTTTTTAGTAGCAGTTTTATAATTTATAATATATAGCTGTCTGTTTGAAAAAAATTAGCTGCTGAAATAAAATAATATAATGTTCTAAACAGCAATTTTCTAAAACTCAAAAGGCTTGCAAGATTATAAATCTTGCCTGCTTTATAAATGTTTTTCATCTCAATATACATTTTCATTCAAAAGGGTGAAAAAAAATTACTCTTAAGTAAATGAAAAATACCTCGTGTAGGCACATTAATAATACTCTCTAAGGCCATCTGATCTTCACAATTCCCTATCAAACGTAGATATGCAAGGACATACCGTACCTCCTTTTCACAATAACAGGCAAGTGTTAGCCAAGCTACAGCCCATCAAGAATGATGTCAATGATATCATGTATTCATCAGCAACAAAAACACTGGCACATATGCATAGCACATAGAGATAATTACACCAGGCTCAATAAACAACCAAAGGAAAAAATAATGTATATCAACCCCTAAGTCAAATAAGGCTTCTACAGTCTTATTTGAACATCAAGCAATGTCACAAAACAAAGATTTTAGTTTATTGGTCTAAGCCAACAATTAAAAAAATTGAACCTAACATTACATATTTTATAGAATATCTCTTTGAAAAATGGTCCATTTAAAATTTATTTTTAGTTTTTGCAATACCAGAATATCAGCATTACTATGGAGAGGAATTTTCCATTTTTCATGCCAGATATCACCACGTGTTCAAGCTTTTGGTAAGCTCAGGGTAATTTGAAGCGTCCAAAAGTGTACCAATAAAACGTGGAGGAAGCTTTATTGAATAGAATGGGAAACTTTAGACGAGGCTCAAGACAGTAAATATTACTAAATTTGTGGAAATCCAAGAACCAAAGCTACCATACCCTTTCCAAACAGCAGAGTATTTCTAAATGGTAGTGACTTTAAATGTTTTGTCTTATCACTTTTACCATCAAGAAAATTTACTCTGAAAGACAATTAAGCATTTCATCAAATAAATGCAATAATTCCATGAGGAACTGACCCTTTTGAGTGGACTAGGCACCTAGCTTAAATATATGGTTAAGAGCCTTATTTATAATCATTAAAGAACTTATAATGCATGTGATATATAATTGTTTGATTTTCTATATTTCTTTGTTGCGTGAATGCTTGGAGCTCAAGAAACCTTACTTTCATTAGCCCAATGTAGCAGCAAATAATGCAGAATCAGTTATGTCTCCATATAAATAAATAAATCCTGAAAGTCACACAACAGATTTCCAGCCTGAAAATGAACCAATGTGGTTGAGCTTATTGAAAACACAAGGTTTTTGCAATAAAGTGCTCCTAAAATGAAAAAATCGGATATGCTGGTACAAAAGCAGTGCATGCGAGAAGGCATACAAGCAGTAAGAGGCATAAACAAGCAGTCAAATGATATTCATTGGGTAAGAGACACCGCCACAAGCACCATGAATTGAATATAAACCTTAAAAATAAAGAACACCAATTCAGAATCTGCCAAATAAGAAGAAATCGGAAGAAAACCTATTCCTCTCTAATGACAATCTGAGGAGTTCAGTCGTGACAAAGCAAGCAATGATGTCTAGATTGTCTGCAGTCATTACCTTAAGATAATGCATACTATGCAGTATGGTATGGTTTGTACTTATCCAAACCATACCCAATGCATACCCACTATGGCAACCCTATGCATGCCCAAAATAGACCTTGTCATTGTGTTGTTCTTAATAAGGGAAATGAAAACCCTTTCCTAACAAATTTTGGCAGGAGCACTTTCGACCAAAATAGACCATGTCCAAAAGCATCGCATTCTACCACAAATGTTTTAGAGAAGTTTGGGTTAGCTAACACAGGAGTTGAAGTGAGAGCTTCTTTTAGTTGCTGGAAGGCTTAGGTGGCTAGCTCTGACCATGAAAAGGAATCCTTCTTTAATAATGTTGTTAAGGGTGCTACAATGCATGCTTCTAACAAGATACTATTGAAGATTTGTTTGTAACTCTGCTCTCATTGTAGCACCCTTAACAACATTATTAAGAACAACACAATGACAAGGTCTATTTTGGCCGAAAGTGCTCCTGCCAAAATTTGTTCGCCAGATTTGAACTTTAAACCCTTTTTGCTATTGTGTCATATGGTGGCTGTGTACCCTTATTTCAATTGTCACAGCATATGTGTTCGTTTGATTATGTAAGGTTTACACAACATTGGGTATGGTCTCAGCAGAGGACATTACTACTTGCCAATTGAGAGGCAGTCATTTTTTTATACATTCTAAACATTGGATAACATTGATGTACCCACTGACATTTTAGAGACTGACAAAATACATTTCTTTATAATCAGACAAAGAGTTGAAATGGATGGAAACTTGGTATAAAGATACAAAGAAATTTGATTGATCCCCCTAATGACCAAAGTATGTCAATGAGATATGAAAGTAAATCTACTTGCCAAAGATCAATACTAGGATAGTGAAGAGCTCTAGAAATTGAAAAAGTGACTACGACTGCAGCCTAGATATAAAAACAATCAAAAGAAAACAAGGAGTTAACCCAAACCCAATAAAACCTAGCCATAGAGTACAAGTACAAATATGAATATCATAGAGAAAGAAAGAAAGAAATTATATTAATGTCCATATTTGATCAAAAGTAAGTCAATAGGACTTGAGAATACATAAACATACAATAGAAAGCTCTAGTTCAAGAAAATATTAGGAAGGCCCAAAAAGAGGAAGGAACAAAAACAAGAATAAAACACAGTTGTGCACCAATAACACGTGGTCAAGAAACAAATAAAAGTAACCAAGTAGGGGGAACAAGATCCCCAAAGAGCATAAGTTGAGTAGTACTATAGAGATAGGAGAAAAGTCTCATTGAACACCCTCAACTAGGCCTAAAATGGAGTCATCAATGTTATTAATGATAATTATGAGAGGACAAACAATTTGATGGTGCTCATCAAAGAGTTCCAAGGCCAAGAAGGCCAAGCTAGGGGAAACCAAAAGGAAGTAAGGCACTCCCTCTTGAACCACTCCTAACATCCACAGCCAATGTTACTCTTGCGATAATGAAGAAGTTCTTAATATGCATCTATCCCTATAGCTGGGTGGCTGGCCAGAGAGGAGTAGATCTATGTCATCAAGAAGAAGTTGAGCCACACCACTAGAAAGAAATAGAACCATGTTGTTGAGGGGGGTACATTTGGGTAAAACTTATAAGTTGTGAGGGAGAGAAAATCTCAAGGAAAATGATGCACGAAAAGTCCATGAATGCCAAATTTAAAATTGGTTGAAAAAAACGAGAACAATCACATGTTTAAATAGGAGAACCAGCATCATTGTCCACCAACATCATGACCAATAGAAGATATGATTGAATATAAATGTGATACAAGGATCCCACATCTATATATGGGTTTTACTTTTAAAGAACCTATCTAAATGGAAATAATGGAGAAAAGAAGATTCTTGCACAACTAGACATTTATGTTCACCACCAAGAGGTTTCGACTATACCACTCTTTGTTGTGCCTATTTGCTTGCTTGTAATGACTTTGCACTCATAATCAAATATTATATTTGTTGGTGTTTAAATTAGCACCTCTGGAGTGCTAATTTTAAACGTTCAGCTATTACAAATGTTTCGCAACACTTCTTCGTTATTTAAAAAGGAGAAGTCCCTCTCTGCTGATGTAACGCGTAAGGAAGGGTAGAGTAAACTAAGGTTCCTATCTTTTTGTACTCAGCGGTAGGACACAAGGGTGCACAAACACAATGCGCCGTAGCTAAGCTTTTTCTAGTTTCGACAGATCTTAACTACAACTATTCTAGTTTTTAATCATCCTATATCCTCAAGGTAAACAGGCATGAGGGCATAGGAGTGGTAAAGAATTGGTTGATCCTATGCTCCACTTGGAGACGTCATTCCTCAGTTTTTATGCCGTTTCCCGTACCGGGTACGAAACGGGGACGCGGGGACGGCTAGGAAACGTCCCCTGGCCGTCCCCTTTTTTCCTCCAAGTACCCGGTACTTCTAGGGGACTTTTGGCAAAAGGTAGGGGACGTAGGGTACTTCTAGAAGTACCTAAACTTCCCAGCCATCCCCATCCGTACCGGGTACTTCTAGAAGTACCCTATGGCCCAACAACAAAAAAAATACATTTTTATAAAAAATTAAAGTTTTTTAAAATGAAAAAAAGGCATGGGTGGGCCCACAAGGGACGCCCCATGCCACTTAACCTAATTTATGCCTTATATATGCCCTAAAATAGTTTACATAAAATATAATAGACTTTAAAATGGCATTCATACATTGATCTGATTATCAAATTCTGAGTTTCATTTCCTTAAATTTTACTGTCATAAAATGTTACAATATAGCTACAGCCTTACACATATTCAAACTGGAAACTAATATGGACAGATTTGCATATATATGATGCTGAGAATGGGCTACAGCAGTGAGGAAACTACAGATAACTAACTGATTGAATAACAGCAGCAACAACAATTTACAGATAATTATATATCTCAGACCAGACCTGGAATAAGCTCACGCCTGGGCCAAATAGTCACTGGAATCTCCTTGCAAATGAGTGCAGGTCTGAGTAATCTTCATGCCAAGGCATATCCCACTCCAGGTGACCAATATTCAAGCTAACTGGGCACAGATATTCACTCACAGCCACTGTGAAAGGATCCATGTCTGCTCACTGTTCTGAACTACGAGCTCACGTTGATATTAGAAACCTCTTCAAACCCAGTTGCTATGCCCAATATAGTAAAATGAGAAAAAGAAACTCATTTTTACATTTGGCTTGTGAAGTGAAGGAGAGCAAAAGAAGAGCAGCTGAGTGAAGGATCGCCAAACTAGTTAGTATCGTCAGACTCCAGCCTTACGTTGGGATGTTAATCCCAAAGATGCTATGCAGATTGAGGAGAATGCACATGAGGGATTGGTTGGGGTTCCATTGGTTGAGGCAGATCCTTCTATTGACATGGACACTGACACTAACTTAGACTCGAGCTCTAATGGCGAGGGCGATGCTGATTTAGACCTACCTTATGCTGATTAGGGACCTTGGACAGCGATATATTTTCTTAGTTTTATGTTTAGCATGTCATTTCATAGTTGAGACTTAGAGCCTTTGGGCATTTTGGTTATAATTATCAGACTTTTATATGATACGTGTGCACATTGATAATGAAAAGCATTTGAATTTTGTTAATTTGTTTGTCGATTCTCATGTGAAATCTCAATTCAAGTCTAATGATATGTATTAAGCTTATACAAATGTCTAGAATGAATGCTTTATCAATGTTATGCTATGAACATTTGAAATTTCTATATATTTTTAAAAAATTCCCTATTTTTTTATCAGCCGTCCCCTAAAAAATGACCCAAGAGTACCCCCGTACCAGAAACTCGTCCCGCCGTACCGGGTACTCCCCGTCCCCGAAACCCCGTGGAGCATAGGTTGGATCACTTGAATCCACCATCTCCTTAGAATATGGCCAAGGCTCTGAACTCTTGGATATACGCTGGGATAAGGTTTTATACAAGCAAACGCTCTTCACAGTAAATTAGATCTGAGACCTGCCAAGGAGGAAGAACCCCTATCTGAGGTATGGGCTAGGAAACGACTTACTAGAAACAACAAATTACGATGTCTTGACCAACAAACTTGCTAAGGAGAAGGAACCCCTATCCGAAGTATAGGTTGAAAGACAATCCATTAGTCAACAACAAACGATAACCATTAATAACAGATATCCAAGGAGGAGGAACTCCTATCCAAGGAGGGAAATGAAACAACAAGCTATTTAAACAGAAAGACATTGTGGAAGAACTCAAATCCTTAGATCAAATTGCATGTACCTTTTGATTTCTTTCTTCAAGCTTTCTGAACGAATTACAAAGATTGGGATGGCAAAGGCACAAAATCATGCACAATTACGATCGACCAATGAACTCTTATTCAAGAGTGAACAAATATTTGCTTTCAAAACTGTTGGCAACAATGGCGCAACAATTTTGCATAGTAAGTAAAGGTTAAACAAATAATGAGCCCAAGGCTCTTTATTTATAGAACTCAAAGGAGCAGGCAACCCTAAAATCTCCTTGAGTTAACAATGAGTTCTTGCCAATCAATTAGCAAGATTTATTCCTAAGAAAGGGGAACAAACAATTAACTGGAAATCTACTTCAATTAACTAAAACTAAACAAAGAATCAATTGGAAACTACTTCAGTTGACTGAAACTAAACTAAAGGTGAACTTTATTACAAAGTGTGCCTCCAAAATAGACATCCACGTTTAGTGGAGATCTGATCTGAGATCCACGAATTATGGAAGTCAAATTAGACATCCTCAATTAGTGGGATCTGACATGTATGATCTGTAGGACTTGGAGTTAACTTGGAAAGGGGCATCAAGTTAACTCCAGTCACATTTAATGCTATTTGGAGGGTAGGACATCCCAACTAGGTGTCTAACACCTCATCATCTTCAGGCAACAACTCCTTTGGCCAGTCGTTGACTTCTTCTGCTTCTTACAAACTGCTTTTGATATACGATCTTCTTTGCAATTGCGTCATCCAACCTTGTTGACATGGAATGTGTGAGGTAGTGTGGTAGTAACCAGTGGCCGGCTATGTGTTTGGAATGACTACCTTCCGTATTTGGCTATGGTGTGAACGGTGATGTCATTAATGCCTTCCAAAGCGTCCAATCTTGACTACGGACTTTTCTTGATGCATGCCCATCTCAAGTGTTTCAGAAATTTGTGAAGACAATTTTGGTCTTGATTTCAACTTGAGAGTACTATATTCTGAAAAACTCGATCGTTGACTGTAAACATGGATATGTTCAGACAACTTTTGAAAACCCCTAAAAATAGCCACCCGCCGAGAAGTATTTTTCCAGAAAAAATCTAGCACATGGGTTTTGTTCGTGCTTCAATGTTGAACAAACCTAGTTATTTAGATTTTTGTTTATGAGACTTTTTTGGAAAAACCCCTAAAAATAGGGGCAACAAGTTTGTTGTTTCTGAAAAATTGGAAGAGATGGGTTTTATTGGAAAATTATGCTAATCATACCCAGTTGGCCAGATCTGTGATAGCCTATTGTTTTCTGTGACATGCAAGAAATTCTAGACAAAAGAGAGGAAGTAGACAAGAGGAAGATTGGAAGTTATTGTTGCCTTCTTGGAAAAAATATTCTGTTGGATGCAACGTCTGAGAAGACAAATTTTCCCTGTCATTGATCTCCGAAAAATCACAAAGAACAATTGAAAAACCTTCTTCAGATCTTGAAAAAAGTCCTTGGAGAGCTTATTGTTGTTCAAACCCTCAACCTACAAAAAGAAATGAGCATAATGGACGCCTAGGCTTGATCATATAGAGATTCAAACTTGAATCTTTCAAAAAGGGATGACAACTCATGATTTTGGAGAGATTTAGCTTGATCTAGAGTTCCCAAAGCTAAATCCCACTGATTGTGGGTTGTTTGAAACAAATTTTCTTCCAAAATCTCTTACTTGGTCAACAGAATATGCCTTCACTATTTTAGGCATACTTGTAATGTCCCCTTTTCAGCATGATCTCGGTTGATGACAGTTAGCCTATTACTCAGACTCTCGTAGGCTGATAGTTCTTGGTTAGGGAGTCAGTGGCTGTTTGGTGGGTAATTGACGTTCCCACTCCTTCATTCCAGTAGCGGATTCAGTGCAAGAATCTGTAGCACAGTGTTCACCAGCTTCTGACAGCACAGAAAAATATTGAGTTTGGAGAGAGTTATGATTATTTAAGTGGTTAAGTTAATTATTTAACTTAAATGGAATATTATAAAGTCAAATTGACTTTATAAAAAGATTAAACAAATCACTTAAATAAATCTAAAAGTGACTTAAGGTTTATAAAGTGATAAACTAAATCACTTAAGTGACTCAAAGGTGCGCCCACTTCAAAGATTTAATTTATAACTATTGAAAAGGTAATTAAATACATTTTAATGTATTTAAATGACCAAAAGTGCGTTGCTCTTCAAGAAGTGTGTGCCTTTTTGCATAAAAGGGAGAAATTGCAAATCAAACTCATATTTGATCATTTGACTTTGCATAATTTATTCTTCTCTGTGGATTTTTGTCTGAGGACAAGGGTTTCAGGAAAACCTTCATTGGAGAGCGTCAATTCTTCATTGAATCTGTAATTGTGAGGCTGTGAGATACCAGTTGAATGATTACCTGTGAGAGCTTCATCCAGAAGTTCATCTGTGCTTCATCAGATTTCTTTTCAGCAATTTCCAATTTGAAATAAGGCAGTAGGCTTCACTTTTGGACGCCATTCTTCTGCAGAGGGTTTGATTCAAAAAGGACTCTCAGGATCTTCAAAAAGTCATACTTTGTTCTTGCTTGGCGTACTCCTTTGGGAAGACGCGATTCTCCTGCAGGCTAAAACGTCTTCATTTTTGGCTGTTTCTTTCTTGCATCCTTGGCGCCTAGCTTCTACAATTCGTTTGCCTCAGTTTCCAGGCTGGAGAAATCATTTTGTAATCTTCTACGCTTGGATTTGTTAATTTTCACTTTTCTTGGCTGGCAAACTGGAATAATTTCTTATTTAAATAATCTGGAGCATTTCGAGTATGTGTGTAACTTGTAATCTCTTTGTTTCAGTTATTTATACCTTATGCACTTCCATTCTACAAATTTTAGCTCAGATTTGAGTTTTATGAGCATTTATGTGAAATCGCCCCTTCTACTTCTCTCTATAAACTTTCTTAAAACACTCAAAAGAACACAAAAAGATAAGCAAAAATACAGGGGTTTGGGTTGGGAGCCAGCAGGGCTCATCACAGATCTTTTCAAGATTTGAAATCTTTTTATCATTTTTTTCCATGTTGAATGACCTCTATTTGATCTTTGCTCTAGATTGATCAGTTGATCCTGAGCAGCTGTTGATAGATTCACTGTTGAGCTAGATCCATGCTAAAGAGATGTAATTGGGAAACCCTAAGCCGGAAAACTGAGTTTGAGGCTCCAGAAGACTAGGTGCCTTTCTTTAGCAAGGGCGCTTTTGCATTTTCCTTAGTCAATTTTCACTATTTGTTCTTCAACTTTTTATTTAGACCTCCCGTGCTCCTATTTGCCATCCTTGTTGACTGACAAGTCAGACAATCTCGTTTGACGATTCATCAGGTGACCAACTCAATCCTAAAAAGGATGGCTGGTGTCTCAATTTCTGAAAGTCAGTTTAAGGCCTCGACGAGCAAGGGTGCCTTTCTTCTTTAGGGATGCTTTTTCTCTTTTGATCATTTATTTCTTGTTGAAAACTGCCTCAGTTTGATCTTCGTCATGGGGTGATTTCCTTGTCAGAATCTTTCGCAGCTGGTTTCGTTGTCGAGGTTGACCCAAACAGAGAAGGTAATCTTGGGAGTCCTTCAGCCTTTCATTAGCATCTGAGTGCCCAAAAGAAAGGGCGCCTTTTTCAAGACAAGCTGTCATTTCTGGATGCTCTTTATAATAGCCACTTCACCTTTTGTTGACGAGTGCCGATGATTACCTTATCAGATGATCTCGCTGAAAGTATCGTTGTCGAGCCAGCAGGAGAACACTGAGGATGACTGCCTTGGATGATTCAGGAGACAAATTTTGACCCCTGAGATTCAAGGGCGCCCCTCTCTGAAAAAGGGCCCCTTTCTTCATTTTTAGCTAACTTCTCCTTGGTAGCATTTCCAGAGTTAGCCAAATTTTGGCCTTTTCTGCTTTCTGGAATCTCCTTCGTCAAACGACATATTTTTTATCTTTTTCCGTTTCTAGATGTTCTTTATAACAGCCTATTCGCCTTCTGTTGACATTTGTTGGTGATCACTTTATCAGATAATCTCGCTGAATGTTTTGTTGTCGAGCCAGCAGGAGAACGCCGAAGATGACTTCCTTGGAGGAATTGAGAGATTGCATTTGGCCCCTGAGATTCAAGGGCGCCCCTCTCTGAAAAGGGCTCTTTTTGCGTCATGGACTAATTTCTCCTTCGTAACATTTCCAGAGTTAGCCAAATTTTGGCCTTTTCTGGTTTCCAGAATCTCGTTCGTCAAATAGCATCTTTTCCATCCTTTTTCGCCATGGTTGCATCGTTGAAGCTTTTGAAGCTTAGCTTTCAGCACTTGGTACTGGCCAATCTGCCATTAGTGGCTGCAGAGCTCCTAACTTTGTTCCTGGAAAATAGAAATAGACCCACCAGAGTAAAACATATATTTTGATGATTCTGACTTGATCAATGTGATCGTGAAGTCGATTAATCCTATCAAAATCATTTTCAATCATTTCAAGGAAGGTCCTATTTTCGGAGGTTTCCCTGAAAATAGGGGCATAAAACCCTAATTTTCAAATTTTCAAAATTTTGCACAAGTGTTCCTTGACAGAAACCTACAAAGACCTCATGTTTGGTTTGACCTAAAATAGACTTTTGACGGCATTTTTACATGATTTAGCCTAATTTAAGCATAATCCCAAAAAATTATTTTGGGTACAACAATTTTCTTATTTTCATCTCATTATATTTGTTTTTTTGTCGCTGCTTATCATGGATTTGTTTTCTAAAGCTCTCTTTTGTTTGAACACATGAAGCTAAACAAGGAAAACCATGTAAATTTTGCCAATGAAATTACAACTTATAATAACCATAAAAATTGCATAATGATTATGTGATGTGCCACACTCCAGCGATCCTCTCTGCTACCACTGTAGTGATATGCTCTAATACCACTGTGATGTACCGTGCTCACTGCTGATTTGATTTCACTTCGTTTAAAGGTCTGATTTTTGGTGTGTAATCTGATGTTTCTTGTTTTTTTGTGTTTTTGTGGTTTTATGCCAATGATTCAATAATTTCCTTACAACCATATGCATATAAGAACTCAAATTAAACTAAACTTCAAAAATAAACTAAGAAGAGACTCAATAAGATTGCTAAAGCCTCTCTTCATTACATGATAGAGTGCTTACATTGCATAACTTCCATATATTTCGAAATGAGAGACGGTTTACAACTAAAAACAAACTTGCAGCCAAAATGCACTGTGAACAGTGCTTGCTACAGTACCCGCGGCCATCATAATACACATAAAAATTTACTTACAACTTTCTCCCGCCAAATGATTGAAGAAAAAGTTTCCAATACCAAGGGCACCCCCTTTAGACAAGATAGCAGCAACTAAGAGAAGGCGTTTTTCTTATTTGAAGAAGTTGAAACCCTTACTTGATGGCAGCTGGCTGTAGGTGGTCAAAATCAGCATCCAACAATCTTCAAAAAGCAAGCCACGACCTCAAAAACGTGAATGGAACCTCTAACAGCAATTTCCCTTGCAATGGATGACTTCTAACACTTGAAAACAGCAAGATATGGCTCCCACGAATCAAGCAAAACTCAGACCTGCATTTTAGGGTGGTCTTTCACACCTTCAAGATGCATAAAATCCTAACTACAAGCCCCAAACCAGGCTTACCCACTGCTGAAATTGAGAAACCCTAGTTTCTCTCTTCCACAATCTCCAACTCCCAAGTTTCATTCAACAAAATATCATCAAGCATGAAGAGGTCAAACTTTCTCTTGCTCTTTTATAATTTGACATTGAAACACTATTCATTAAAAAAAAACCATTCACTTAAGTTGTTTCTTTTTTCACTTTAGCCATGAATAGTAACTGAAAAATAGAAAGTGACCCCATTAAAATAGACACATGGTCCCTAAGCCTGAGAAAGTGACATAAGTGGTGATGATCAATAATTTAAGCTCCCAGTACACGCCAAACGCACAAATTCACCACGTCACCAAGCTCCGGATACTATTACTGCATTTTACCGACCAAGTACCCGATCAAGTGACCCTCTATCCAGAACCACTAGCCTACGAGGATTGACATAATAGGCTAATCCAATGACTCTGATGCTCGCGAAATAATGGGGACATTACAGATTACCAAGATTCTCTAATTCTTAATCATAATAAGCAAAACACTGCAAAAGCCAAAAACATGCATCGTATCTCTATGGCTTGGTATGCACTATTTCAAAAGTTTTTCCACATAGTGTTTGAAAATAATCACCCATAAGTTAAAGGTAAACCCTAACAATGTGAATAAATAAAATGGCATGGATTTCAAGCATTATATAGACACATGAGAGAACAATATTGGTCACTCGAAAGGAAAATATTCCTATGGAAGACTTTGACAGCAAAGGAAGGTTAGTTCTAATCTATATGGAAAAGAGGACTAGCATCCCCATCAACCACGATGAAAGTAACAATGCAAGATCTAATGATCACCACATGCAATCACTCCAACATGTCTAACCCAGGTTTTTCAATAACAAAGCAAACCCACATAAAACACAAAAGAACACAACTTCAATTGAAGAAAAAGCATTTAAAACACGTGTAATTAAAACACATATAAGTTTTTAAATAAAATATGTGGATTTTTCTATAAAACCCTCAAAATTGATTTTTTTTCTCATTTTTCACTTCCATGCAGTAGGTAAACAAATTTTCAGAATTTCTTCGGCTATTGCAAACGAACTAGACTTTTTGTGATTGTCAAACTAAGGCACAACAACATGCATTCAACATTGCTCTTTCAAACCCTCCTTTTCCATTTTTTTTAAATACACAATGTGATAAGAGTATTTTCAAGTTTTCTTTTGCTAACTTTCTTAAGCCCTAATTGAAATTCGTAATATGTTAAAGCTCTAACCCTTAGCGTTTTTTTTTAAAGAAAATGTAGCCATATTTTGTAGACCCTAAATCAGGGAAACTTGGGGACGCGTCCCCCCCCAAAATGCCCCGTCCCTATCCCTCTGACGTCCTGGGTACCGGGGGACGACATGGGGATGGTAGAGGACCATCCCCTATTTTGCAAAATTTTCAAGAAACGTCCCCGAAACGGGGGGATGCCATTGACCAAATGGGGGATGGCTGACCAGTCCCAGGGACAGACAGGGGACTTGGGGACGGCCAAGGGACGGAGGACGAGAACGGCCAGGGGACTTGGGGACAGCCAGGGGACTTCTAGAAGTCCCCTAGCCGTCCTCGAGACAGTTAGCCATCCTAGAAGTCCCCTAGTTGTCCCCAGGATGGTCAACCGTCCCCCGCATCAAAGCATGGTCAAAAAAAAAAAAAAAACACATTTTCATAGCAAGGGAGTGTGAACTTAATTTTGTCCACCCATGAAATAAATTGGTGCCACTGCTTGTTGTCTTGAAACTTTGGATAAGTGTAACTGATACAATTATTCAATATTGGTTTATGTACTAAGGTGCCTATATGAATTCCAGTGAATAACCCAACACTCAGTGCTTGTTCTCAATGCTACTATGCCTCATAAATAAGTCTCACAGGTCTTACTCTATTGTGAAGATGATACATAGTGGGCCCTAGGACATCTGATCATGCAAAACAATAACATGATAACTGTGCAGATTATTTGTCTAACGCAACTCACTATCATTCTCAAAAGGCTGCACTCCCTTGTTCTAGTTATCGATAAACAAAAAAATTATCATCAGAGTATCTGTTTTCTTAGTTCAAAATCAAGCTTTCCATTGAATAACTTCTAACTTATCCATTAAGATCAATGCATACCCAATAAACCATATCAACTTGAACACAAATGTTATATGTTAATGTTCTATAATGTATATTATGCATGCCTTATCCATGTTATCTATTGAATATTTTAAATTTCCCTATATTTTTATATAGCCATCCCCTGCCGTCCCTAAATTTGGCCTCAAAAATCGGAAACTTGGGGACTCATCCCGCCATCCCCGTCCCAGAAACTTGGGGTAACCTTGTCCTAAACCTAACCTATAAAAAAATTTAAGATTAAGGTTAGGGTTTTTTGTTTCTTTAATTTTACTTGACATAAAGGTTGCTTCTTGTTGTGTATGTATTATTTTATAATTTATAGTATTATTTTTTTCTTGACTGTAATAGCAACAGCTTGTTGGAAATATTGTCATTGATGCAAAGGGTATATAGATGCTTGGAAGTTGTCATTGATGTCAAAGGTGAGATCTATGTCAAGGAAATCGGAAAAGTCCATAGATGAAATATTCCGAGCCAAATTTTTTTACTTTTTTAAATTGCAGATTACAAACCAATGCACCCGTTAAGATTAGCAGCTAAACCAAAACGTGCTGAAACAACTCTAACCAGAATGTACACCAGGATCCCGATGTGGGCAAGGTGTGAGCATTGGTCAGAGGATCTAAATCAAAATGCTTATGCAAGAACTCTAACCAAGAATGGCGCCGATGATGGCGAGCATATGGTCAGAGGATCTTCTACACTAAGTACTGAAAGGGAACTCGACACCAAGTATGTGCTACCCAATCCAGTATGGAGTTGAGGCGACCATATGGCGGAGTATTACAAAATTACAATGCTTGAAAGAAATAACTGAAATGCTGAAAGTACTCAACACCCAGAATGTGCTTTCTAACCCAGAGTGGGAAAGTAGCTACCATAGGGCGGAGATGTAACTATTACAAAACAACTTCACAATGAAAAGTGAGCATTACAAATCAGAATTGAACAAGCTTGAGAATTACTGCCAGTACTACTGTCAGTTTACAAAATGAAGATCCTTCGCCTGTCAAGAGCATAGGAATTTGAAAGATTAGCATTACATCATATAAGAACTCTCCGTGGCTTGATTAGAGATGCCGGTTCAATAAATCTCTCAATGATCAAATAATAATTCTGTTTTTCCACAAATCTGCACTTTTAAATTAAAAACCAGCAACCTAGGAATTCACTCATATGCTCATATCTCTCTCATTTCTCACCCAAATGATCTCAAATCTGATGCAATAGACCCTCAAAATGATGGCGCCTAACTTAGTAATAAGAAATGGCATCTAAAAATGGTTATTAATTAATGACACGGATCCCGAGGCACTCCAGAAAGTGCGCCCTACAAGGAATGACGGATTTGCATTATAAAATCATAAGCTTCGTATTAAAATCTGCAAATATTCATGAAGGGTCGCTTCCAACAGAGAAAACCAATGAGACAATACCCAGAACGACTCTTTGTGTATTTTATGACTTATGATTAAAAACATCAATCTGCTACAATGAATGTGCAACTCCAGAAAACCACTAATATGCATAAAACTGATTTACATATCCTCACAAAGACTAAAAATGCAGAAATCTCACAATAAAACATTCAAACTACACTATCTCACCACTAGTCGCTATCTTTCAAGCGAGAAGCAATGCCCAAGCTAGGAGGCCTTCATTCCTCGAAGCAATCCCAAAGCCAATCCGGCAGCATAACATTCCTGTAGATAAAAGATGCCGAAAAGATAACCCAAGGCTTCCTTTTATAATTTGCTGTTGACCTTCTTGAAACCCTAACCTTCTTTTTTCAGAGTCAAAACCCTAATCCCAAGAGATGGCGTCCCACTTTCCCAAGCAATATTTTAATTATTACTTAATTTCTTCATTGAAATTGGCGTCCACTTTTGCTTGGAATAAATCTTTTAATAAAAACATAATTACTTCCTTTAATGAGGCGCCCACCCATAAAGAACCTCTTTTTAAAACAACTTAAAGTAAAGTTGCTAGGCCAAGGGGTCAATGTTAAAATATAACATTAAACATGACTTCTTAAAAATAATTCAACTTATCACCTCAAACTGCATCCCCGGGCCAGAGTTTGAATACGCCAATTGAGTCAGCTGAAGAGGAAAGTCAACTGTGTCTGAGACCAACCAGTTTACTGCCAGAAATAGAATTTACTAAAAATAGTAAATTCCTGAAGATGCTCAGAATGCCAAGAAGAACATACCACTGCGAACCTCTCTGAAAACCCAGAAAGAATCCGCCATTGAATCGACCAACCCCGAGCAAGAACATCCTTCAAAATAGGAAACCCTAATTTTACCTTCCGAGTAGCCTACGGATCTCCGGAATAGGCCAACGGTCACTGGAAAGATCATGCTTGAGAAGGGGACATTACAATAGACCACTAATCAATGGACAGGTTGGTAGCATACAAGACCAAGCAAAATCAGATTACAAGTTTAAATAGCTGGAAGGTTTGTGTGACTGCAAGTTAATGAGCAGCGATCCAAACAAGTGACAACAATAAATTATTTAGAGCATCAACCAGATTTAAAAATGCACATGTCTAGGTTGCAGTTAAGAAAGGAGCAACAGTCATAAATAACAGATAAAGGATGAGAATGATTGTGGAGCCACATAAGACAAAAAGAGCAGAAATTAAAAGTGAAATATATACTTAAATTACCTAAGTTAAAGTGAAATCAGAGATGATAAAATGCAGCATTATAAAAGGCAACGAATATAGCATTTAGGACAAAAATAAAAAAACACATCAGACAAAAGGGGCAGATAAGACAAAAAAGAAGATAAGACAAAAGGTGCAGCAATTAGAATATTTCTCAAGGCAGTGATTTTGTTTAGGCAGAGATTTTAATTAATAATAAACTGTGTTCCATGGCCTTTTGGGGACAGGGACGGGGACGGGGACAGGGACGGGGGGATGGTTGGGGATGCATTCCCAGGACGTTTCTTAGGGGCCCATTTTTTGGGGACGGTAGGGGACAGCGACATACAAAATACATACATATATATATATATATATATATATATATATATATGATTTTTACAAAATTTATTAATATATTACAGACAGAGAGAAGGAAAGAGAGAGATATATGTCAATAAATTAATAATTGATAACAACAATATCAATATATAAATAAATCGCAAGAGTAGTAGTATTAAATTAGAGAAGCACCTTGAAGACACAAAGCGCCCTTAAGTATACATGTGAGTTTCTTGAGAAACATATGAAAATGTTAGGCATGAAGTAGGAAATTCGGCACTATGCGACGTGGTATGAAATTCGTCAAAGGACAAAACTGGAGTAAGTGAAAACATGAAAGCTTCTCCCACCATTTTTATCCCTAACCAAAGATGATAAAATATTTCAATGTATTTGATTATATGCTTGCAAAATTCTAAAGTGAAAATTGACATTCATATAGTAGCAGACCAAATTGCAATTTATGAACATTTTATGGCTTTTGAAACAACAGAAAAGGACAACCATTTGGTAGGTATGTTCTTCAATGGCATGTATCAATTAAATGGGCTGTCAAATTAAATTATTATGGGTACATCAAGTTTATAAGCAATTTTTTCAACTGTGCATTTTGACTAGATGGGGACTGTCCTGACTCATGGCACTGACTATCATCCTCAAACAGAAAACCAAAGCTTTGGAAAATGTCTAGAAGGATACCTCCAAAGTTATGTAGCAGATTGTTATTCCACTGAACTGAAGCAAGATGGCTGTAACTGCTTAAAATTGATACAAAACCAGTTACAATTACCAATCGGTATGTCTCTCTTCAAGGCTCTATCTAAGTATGAACTATTCCATTGAGAAATAGGTTGAATGATGCTTCACCTAATCTTTTTGTTAGAAATCTTTTGTATAAGCAGAACAGGTGCTTGACCTGTTAAAGGAGATTTTAGAAATGGAGTAAAACCATGTGAAGGTCCAAGCTGATGAAAGACAGTGCAGAAAGGAATTTGAAGTGGATTATTGGATATACCCCATGTTCCAATCCTACACACGCTCAATGTTAAAAACAACAAAAAGGAAAAACCCTCCCGGCTAGTATGGTCCCTAAAAGGTCGTTCTTGAGTTAGGTAGGTTATTTAATAAATAATTCCTCACTATAATGTTCGATTTGCATTTTAGACAAATATTTAGGGTTGCTAGTGAAGGTGGGCTTGCAAAACCTTTAGAAGCAGAAAGAAATATTAAAAAATTGAAATTTAATGTATTTTTAATGTCTGGAGGCTTTATGCATGCAAGGGGCGATTAGTCGTCCCTGGTACGACGGGGGACGTTGGACCGTACCGGGGACGGGGGACCGTTCCCAACCAGGAGGAAACGTTTCCTACTGTCTCTTGAGAATTTTCTTAATTCGGGGATGGTCGGGGACTGTCACCAATGCGTCCCCCTGTCCCCAAGATGGATGGGGATAGGTACAGGGGGTTTTAGGACAGGAGACGCATCCCCGTGTAACATAGATAATAAACAAATGAACAGTAGCAATCATTGCTAAAGGTTGTTAATAAGAATTATAGCAATCAATATAATGAAGGCAGCAATAGATAAAAGAGTTAAACAAAAGGCAATGTTTGTTCGTTAGTAATAGACAAAGACAAAGAATAGCAATTTACATGATTTAAAGACAATGATTTCATTAGTAATGTGGCAGCGATTAATATGTGAAAAGCTAGCAATGATTATTATTTTAAAAGGTTGTCTCTTTCCAAAGGATGTCTCTCTTCATAGAGACATAAGAGGTATATAAGATAGAATGGGAGTTAGAATCAATAAAGTAGTGTGGAAAAAATAGATAAATAAGTCTTACACATTCAGATCTGCACATGAAGATTTAGTAGAAAATCATTAGAAGAGGAAATTGAAGAAAGAAAGATATCTGATGAAAAGTAATGCAGTATCATTTGACTATATATAGAAAAGAGATTCATGCAGATGTAGAAGAAAAGATCATGCTGATATAAAATCTATGCAGAGATAAAAGAGAATATTGTGCAGATATAGAAGAGAGATTTATGACAGAACTTGTGAAGCAAATATAAAGAGTTCATGTGCAAATTTATGACAAAGGTTTGAGCAGATCTTTGTGAAGAATATGTGCAGATCTTTGTGAAGAAATATATGCAGATTTAAGGACAGATTTCTAAGTGTTTCAGAACAGATTTTAGGGCAGATTTATGAGTGCATTGAATGTAATATAGTAAAGGATTTACGGCAGATTTATGAAGAAAAGTACATAGAGATTCAAAGAAGTTTATGTGCAGTTTTAAAGGATATCTAAGAGCAGATTTGTGAAAGAATGGAAGATGCTACAAACAGATTTCTGAAAGAATAGAAGATGCTACAAACAGATTTGTGAAGGAAATACAATCAGAATTGTAAGAAGAAAAATATGTTCACCATCCATTGAAGAAGCAACATAGAAGGTGGAACTTTAATTTGGAAGTTGGTGCTTCCTAAAGGAGAGATTGGTGTTTCTAGCCAAGTTCGTGCTTAGCTGTGGGGGTTGGTGTGTATGAATTCAATTGAATGAGGGGTTGGTGCCTCTAGTGAGTTGGTGCTTACAAATTGAATGAGGGGTTGGTGCCTCTAGTAGGTTGGAGCCTACAAAATTTGTAAGAAGTTTATATAAGCAATATTTTGCCATGGTTTTCTCCCATAAGTGTTTCCACATAAATATCGTGTGTTATTGTATTCTTCTCATGTGCATGGTTATTGATGTCCAGTGAATGATGTTATTTTTATTGATCAAGTTTTAAATATGGTATTAATTTTGAAAACGTAAAGATTATTGTTATACTGATTCACTCCCCCCCGCCTCTCAGTATAACCGTGTGCTAATCACAAGTATGAATGTGTTTTTGATTTCAGCCCATATTTCATCCCACAAGAGAATGATTTTGTGAGGATGTATTGCACTGCAGCTCCCAATAGTAAAAAGATAAAATGTGACATTTGTAAAAATCAAAATGGTGGAGTAATCAACCGTTTCACATGACACATTATAAACATAAAAGGACATGAAGTTGAAACTTAAAAATAAGTGTCCTTTGGATGTGACTAAACAAGCAAGGTTGTCACTTACTGTCTATGCAAAAAGTAAGGTTAAAAAGGCTAGAAATACCTTGCCTTAACTAACATGTGCTTCAAGTGAGGGTGATGATAATCATGATGCAATACTAGCCATTGATGATGATGAGGAATGTTGTACCCCAAAATTAAAATTTTTGTTACACTTAGACATTTTGAAGAAATGAGTAAAAGTCTTGTTAAATCAGTCAAAAAGGTCAAATTTGGGTGTACATGTCTTACATGAGGGGTTAAAATACAAAATTTTCATTTTCTGACGATCTGGGTCTGCTCAGAGCAACTTAACCTACAAAACTCAAATCTCAGTTTTTCATCCCTAAATTTTAGGAAAACTGCTATTTTTAGAAATTTTCTAAAATGAGTAACGTTTTCTGGTTTTTTCTGGGTTTCTTTAGAAATGGATACTGGCAAAACTTTCTAAAAATAGAAAGTTGGTCCGACAGGTTCCGAACTGATTTTGATTGGCTAAAAATACGTCTGTATCAAGCTGGTGCAATCAAAATCTAAAAAAGATCAGTTTTGCCCTACTGGGTCTATTCTGCTTTTTCAGAAGCATACCAGGAACTCCGAGGTCATTAATGGAGGTTAGTCAGCTGCCAGGCGTCAGATTTAGCATTCAGAGCTTTCAACAGAAGGCGAGATGATGAACCAACACGGAGAGCAAAGAGGAAGTTGAAAAATGATAAAATTTTCTAACAGTGGTGACTTTGGGCGCCCCAGGTGAAGAAAGGCGCCCATCTTTTTAGGGCATCAAATGTCAAAATTAGGGTTTGTGTCTCCAGTCAAAGTTGCTCAATTCTTTGTCATCTCCATAACGAATTCAACGACGCAGTCATCAGGCAATCCAGTCATCCGGAATTCGAAGCTGAACAGGGAGATTCCAAACTGATGTCAGAACGAGAATTTGAGAAAGATCAAAAATTGACTAAGTGTTGAGATTTTGGGCGGACTTGGCCAAGAAGGGCGCCCAGCTTTTTGAAGGGTCTAATTCAGCCGTTAGGGTTCAAGAATATGTTTGATATTTTCAGTATCCTACCAGCTTCGCGATGCCTGTCTTTGTCAGCACGTCTGATTGTTCAACATCCAGCAAATCCAGATCGAAGACAAAGGTACAGAATGAAGATTTCAAACTCGAAGTTGAAAAACAGATAAAATGACTAAGTTTGCTGAGTGTGGGCGCCCCAGGTGAAGAAGGGCGCCCAAGTTTTCAAGGTCTCTATCAGATGAATTTGCAGGCGAGTGTCTAACGCGATCTCTTCACGATTGATCCAGCTTTCCAACGAGATACTCCACACATCAATCAGAGGTCGCAGTCGCCAGATCTAAAGCACCGAACAGAGGGTCCAACAAGAGTTGAGTTTCAAGATCCAGAAGTAAACAAGAAAAAGTTAAAAAAATCTAACTATGGTGAACATGGGCGCCCCCAGCCAAGATGGGCGCCCAAACTTTTAAGGGTCCAAAATTCATTATTTCGCAGAGTTCATCCCAGAAGACCCCTCCTCATATCTCGATAGCTTCGCGATGAGCATAACCGCCAGTCAATCCGACGTCTGGAGCTCCAGATTCGACGAGATCATCTGTAGAAGAGGAGTTATTGAAGAAATTGAAGATCAGAAAAATGGCTAACACTGTGGAAGTTCGGAGCCCCTGGAGGGAAAAGGCTCCCATGAATTCGAAGGTCAAGATGAAGTCTTTCGCCAGAGGAGCCTCCAGAACATCTTTCTTAGAATCAGTCTGGCTCTACGATGAAACCATCAACTCGCCCATCGGATCAGTCTACAAACGGGAAATCAGAGGCGAAGTTCAGGGTCAAAATGAAGAAAAGTTGAAAATGCCAAAATTTTGGCTAACACTGGGTGAAGTGGGCGCCCCTGGTGAAGAAGGGCGCCCAACTTCTCATGCCTTAGAGAATTTTTCAAGATTTTCAAAATTGCAAGGAGAAAGAGGCGTCCAAGTTCAATGAAGCTAAGGTTCAGGGTTTTTGGAAATAAAAGCAAAAGAAAGCAAAGCAAAAACAAAACCCTAAATCTATTTAACACTTCTCTTTCATGTTATTTTCATTATTTTTGCAGGTAGCAGTCAGAGGAGAAAGTTGGAGCAGCAAGTTTGCAGAATTTTCATGATCCAAGAATACATAGCTTGCTGGTTTTTCATCAAAATTTCCAGACCAGCAACTCAAACCCTTGCTTTTTCAAGCTTTTTCTTCCAGAAGATCAAATTTTTCAAAGAGAAGGCCAAGGTTATCAGTTTTCAATCATTTGGGTCTTTTCACTTCAATCTTCTGAAGGAAATTTTCAAGAACTTCATCAAGTTGCAGCAGCTGCTTTTATCTTGCATGTCAGTGAAATTATCAGTGCATTCAATTTTCAACCATCTGGGTCCTCTCAAATCAGTCTTCTGAAGAAAACCCATATCACAGCTTTTTCAAGAAAATTTAAAAACTTAGGGTTGGCTGCTTTTTCAATCAGCCATCAGGGTTTTGCAATTCTAATCAACTGGGTCCTTTAATAAACATATTCTGAACAAAACCCAGATGCCAGCTTTTTTCGAAAAAAATTGAAGAAATTAGCGTTTGCTGCTTTTTCAGGCGAAAGTCAAAATTTTAAAAAACGGACGATCTGGGTTGTCTTGCAACGAATCTCTGAAGAAAACCCATTTCTCAAAAAAAAATTCAAAATTTTTTTCCGTTGGACCAAGAAAATCAGCATTCTAAAAATAGAAATTGTTCAGAACTTGTTAGCACCTAGGCGAGTTTACAGTCGTTCTTCAAGTTTTTCGAAATGGAGTACACTCCCGATGTTTTCAAGACTAAATCAGCTCTTTATCATGACTACATCAAAACAGCTGAGACAGACTTGCATCATGTTAAGCCGGTGTTCGATCTACATGCTTTGGAGAATGCAGGCAACACTTCAATCAGGAACCTGGGACATTCTGGACTCCTCGCAGCAGTGTCAATTCCTATATCAGTTCAGAGTCTTGAGTTTGTAATCGCTTGTATTAAGCATTACAACCCAGCTACCAGGGAGATCCAGTCAGCAGATGGCAGATTGATTTGCAATCTAAAGCCTGATATGATCGAGAAGTGTTTTTCCATTCCCCCATGGCCTGAAAGCGTTACTATCTCAAAGGGTGAATGTGAAAGGATATGGGACATGCATAAAGACAAATATAGTAAGAAGATTGCATAGAGGTGGATGAAGGAGAAACGCAAAACATTGCCTAAAAACGTCGGGCTTGAGGAAGTACAAACTCAATTCCAGAATGTTCTTCGCAGTTGCAATCCAATTGGCGGAAGGATAGGTCATGTTTCAGTGATGTCAGCAAAATTCGAGAAAGCGGCCAATGAGGTCGAAGATTTCCTGAGATCTATTGCAGATGCTGAAGATATCCTAGAAAAGCGGTGCTTTGCTGTTGATGGCATAGATGCACCAAACTGGGACACAATCTCTAACTTCCTAGCGGATGTGATCGAGCTTTAAAGCAACTTTCTTCCAGAAGCTTTCTTTCCCGCTTTCTTTCTATTCTTGGAATAAATCTTATCCATTCTTTGAGGATAGAAAGAGGATAAAATGTATAGTTGGCGTTTCCCGCTTTTTTATGCTTTCTTAGGGTTTTAGATGTTATCTTCTTTCTAGATTTAGTAATAAAGTTTGCTTGCTGAACAAGCCCTAGATTGTGAAAGCAAGGAGATTTTAGGGTTCCCTACTCCTCTGCTTGTCTATAAATAAGAGCCTTTGCTCATTAGTTTTTCTTAATGGTGCTGTGAGAACAAAACGCTGAGCCTATTGTGCCTTCTATTCGTTACTCAAGTATTGTTCAATTGTGTTGTGATAGCAAATTGTTGAGCCTCTTTAGCCAACAAGGAGTTAGTGTGATTGTTGTTTTCTATTGTGTAAGAGCAAGATTGCAAGCCTCTTTAGCTGCAATTTCTTGTTCCAGGCATGTTAGAAGTGAGCTTTGTTCCAGAGATTTGAGTAATAAAATCATGAGCCTCTTTTGCCTTGGTCCAAAATCTCAGATTTCCGTTATCTATGTTCCACTTTTATGATCCTTTATTTCAACTTACAGTGAAGTGTGTAGGTGTTCGTTGAGAGAGAGATTATTAAATTATTTTTGTCAGAAAATCTACCTTGTTAATTTCTAGTTTCTCTTGCTCTGCTATTGCTTGAGAAGCCAGAAACGTCTTTAGTTTAAGTTAGTCGTAGTTGAAATCTTAAAACAGAAAATCTCAGCTACGGCGTTTGTGTTTAAAAAACCTTGTGCTCTAAGCTGATCAAAAAGATAGGCAACTTAGTTTAGTTTACTTTCTTTCAAACATCATCAGCAAGAGGGAGCTTCCCCTCCTAATTTGAAGAGCAGTTTATCTGTGCATAGCTGTCTGTTTCAAATATGCATTCCAAAGGTGCGAATTTAAACGCCAACAAGGAATATATACCATCAAGACATGATTTTATTTCTTCTCAAGTCAGCACTAACACTTTACAAAAACCTACCTATGCATAAATTTTCAACTAGAATATTGACCAATTGAGCACCATAAATGTGTCTATTTTGTGACTTGTACTTCCCACTCTACAACTAGCAAGTTTGAACCTAAAATAAGCTTCACAGTATTGACAGAAGGTATATATTGTAATGGCCCTTTTTAATATTTTTGTGCACTCTGCAATTTCTTTAGATTCCTATCTATGCAATACTTCTATGTAATGTTCCCATTTTTGGGTTCTCTTGCATTGCAGTTGGCACTGACCTTTTAGGTGTGTGTCAGTGTTATCAGAAGAGTTATTTGATGTTTCCAGTTAGCTCAGCTGGTGTTGACGATTCATATGCCACTTTCAGATATGATTTCCAACTTTCGATGTGATCTCCAAGATTCTTGGAGAGAACTTCTATTTATAGTAAGCCACCCAGTCAAGTTCGTTTATCATCGGGATCACTCCTGCATAGTTAGTTTTCAGTTTCGATGCATTTCAGCCATTTCTGCTAATTGGGTGTAATATTGAGCTACATTTAATTAATTTTACTAAGGTTGTCATTTTAATTAAAATAGTTAATCAAGCACCTCAATATTATAGCTCGTTGGAAAGAGAACGAAAAAATTTAAATGATGGGATACTTAAACATGACTTTCAGTGTTGGAAATGTTTTAAAAATAAAATAAATCAGTTTTTGGAGTTAAAAAGGCTTTAATAAATTAATAAATTGTTTTTGAAAGGGAGTTTCTAGAAAGTTCCCTAAAAAGCATATAAAAAAGGGGATTGAGAGCTCAATTGAGATTATGCAATTTATTCTATTTCTCTAATTGAAACCCTTGTGGTTTTGGAAATCAAGCTTGGTGTATCTCGGCCTTCTTGAGGACGAAAACCCTCTTGGGGATGATCAACTCGGTGGGTGAAAGACCCTCCTAGATTGATTGCTGGCAAACTTATTCAGAGTTTACGCTTTGTGCTTCATTGCACGATTTTGGCACTGTGCATAAGGGTTTAGCAAATATCAAATTTATTGAAGATTTGAGACAAATTATAAATTTGTTTATTTGGAAATTTTGAGGGTAAGAAGCTTTGAAGTTATTGGAATATTTTATTGTTGTGAGAATTTGTTAATGTTTGTTGTGAGACCATCCTAGATGCATTCTACTTCTACAGCTGTGTGGGATCTTCTCATACCTAGCCACTGGGTTAATGAGTCACGTGGCTCTTCCAGTGCATATCGCGTTGTTTTGGGCATCTACATACGGCATACCCAGCATACAAAGAGAGTTGTGGCGTTTCCAAGGGCAGCTTCCCTCTTGTGAATAGCCTAGCACTTATAATACTTGCATTCAGGGAGACGCAGCTATCCTTCAGCTGGTGTGTGGAAGTCTAAAAGAGTTTATTTGATGCCAAACTTGTTCTTATTCACTAAGTATGTGTGTGATTAAGCTACAGCAGTGAGGGTTGTGTAGTAGATTGCAGTCCTTGAAGTTTGTAAGCATTTTCCTTGTGAAACTCAGCTATATCAGCAAGCTATTTATGACAGCATACTGATAAAGTTACAGCAGTATGTATGCATGTTTTGACAACAAAATATCATTGTGGGTTACGATCTTTGGCCTTGTAACTCTGTTGTTAAAGACCGATTTGTATAGCAGCAAGATAACTCATTGAAAATCAATACAATCTGTTGGAGTTAAGGTCAGAATGAGTTTTCATTGTTATTTCAATTTCATGCAAAGTGTTTGCTGTTTACTCCACTAATGGTAATTCAATAAGCTACAGAAGTAAACTAGATACACAATATCATTGACCATGTAAAAGCATTCATAGAACAGATGTATATGAAGCATTGGAGTCTTTTCATGTACTTGCGGTATTACATCATCATATCAACACACTACTCTCGACTACGAACCACATAGCAACATAAATAGTTAACCGGCATCGGTTGAGATGAAATATTCCGAGCCAAAAATTTTTGTTTTTTCAATTAACCATTTACAAAGCAGTGCACCCGTTAAGGTTAGATGAGAAAACCAAAACGTACAAGAAAGCAACTCTAACCAGAATGGCGCCGATGATGGCGAGCATTGGTCAGAGGATCTAAATGAAACTGCTTAAGCTGTAACTCTAACCAGTATGGCACCGATGATGGTGAGCATTGGTCAGAGGGTCTTCTATTCTAATTGCAGAAAGGAACTCAACGTCAAGTATGTGCTACCCAATCCAATGCAGAGTGAGGGGCGACCATCTGACGGAGTGAATTACAAAGCAATGCTGGAAAGAAATAATGCTGAAAGAGGAAACTTCTCGACACCCAGAATGTGCTTGCTCATCCAGAATGGACAGTAGCGACTATTTTGCTCTAAAACTGAAAGCATGAAGAGTATTACAAATAATGACAAAGCAATATTGAGAATACTGGTCAGTACTACTGCCAGTTTACATTTGACAATTATTGCCTGCAATGTCAAGATATCAACACTTTGCAAAGAATACTTTCAATTATAAATCTGCTACAAGCGTTAAGTAAATCTTAATGCCAAAACCCAAATCATAAATGCAGATTTCTGTGTACTGTTCTTGACAGATCTGTACTTTAAACTCTTTGAAACAGCAACATAAGAATTCACTAAATAGTTCGTAACTCCCTCGATGTTCACCCAAATGGCCTAATCTTATATGCAAACTGCTGATAATGAAGAGGCGCCTAAATCAAATGCAAGAAACAGCTTTGAAAAGCTAACAATTAATTTGCACGGAAATCAATGCAATCAGCAATGGTACGGCCTGCTGGAAAGTTCAACTTGTCTTTAAAAATTAAATACCACACATTAAAATCTGAGATTGGAGACAAATATTCGCCCTTCCTAGACACTACTATCAATGCAATACCCAGAACTAACTCTTTTGTATTTTTTGAGTTATGAATATAAACGTGGATCTGCTGTAGCTAAACTGCACTTTAGAAATACCTCTAATATGCTGAAATCAGATCTGACGAATTACAATGATGATTACAATGCACAAAAACAAAGAACTCACAAATCTATCTTAAATCACCACTTGATGTTGTCTTGCAAACACGAAGTGATGCCCAATGCTAGGAGGCCTTCATTCCTCGAAGCGATTCCAGAGCCAATCCGGCAGCATAACAGTATAGTTGTCAAAAGATGAAGAAATGATGCACAAGACTCCTTTTTATAAGTTCCGTTTGACTTCAAGAAACCCTAAAATCCAACTCAAGCTCAAACCCTAACTTTTCCTTCAATAAGGCGTCCTTTTCACCTTTAGCTCAATAATCATTTTTTAATTAAAACATCACCTTGATAAATGCGCCCACATTAATTTCCTTTGACTTTGGAAAATTCACCAAATATTAAATATAACCTTAATGAAGGCGCCACCCTTTGAGTCCACCTTTTAAAACGACATTAAGTCATTCGACTAGGCCAAGGTGATAAAATAACATTTTAATTATAATGTTATTTTTAAGTGAAATGAGCTCGACTTCCCAGAAATGCATTCTGAAGCCCGAAACTGAATACGCCACTTGAGTCAACTGAAGGGGAAAGTCAACTGCCTGCTACCATCCTGATTACTGCCAAAAATAGAATTTACTAAAAATAGTAAATTCCCGAAAATGCTCTGAATGCCGAGATGAACATACCCCTGCGAAGCCCTCTGAAAACCCAGAAGGAATCCGCCATTGAATCCACCATCTCTGAGCAATGACCTCCTCAAAAATAGGAAACCCTAATTTATCTTCCGACTAGCCTTCGGGTTTCCAGAAAAAAGGCCAACGGTCACAAGAACAATCAGGTTTGAGAAGGGGACATTACAGAGAACACCAACCGTCGGCAACTGACAAGTACCAACTAATCCCGAGGACTAAATCCTGGACAAAACATTATTTATTTATTCCATTTGCTAATTAACTATTTAGCGGATTACATTTGCTATATTGTCTATGAGATTTAATTGCATTGTCGAGTCATTTCTTGAGCAATATTGTACAAAACTGCATATTGAATGATCCCATGCACAAACACATTGAAATGCATTGAAAACTACATTAAAACATTAAAACAGGAAAGTGTTTGACGAAATGTCAGCTAACTAGAAGTCAGTAAACTTACTACATGTTTGAGAAAAAAAATTGTTCCAAACTAGGGTGGGACATCACATTCTAATATACAAAACAAAAGCACCCAAAACCAATATTTACTATTGAAACCCTTACACAAAATGACGAACACCTCAAATAAAAATCCACCACTAATCAAACAACAAACAACTAAATATAAATTGTTGTCAAATGGTAGCACCAAATATAGATAAAGCCCTATATATAAATACTGGCATCTTATATATATGATTAAATCCTAACCAATACGTATGTAAATACTCAAATCTTATATATATGATTGTCACCATAAACTCTTGAATAATATTTTTTGTGCAACAACAACCACATTGATATTTTGGAACAAAACTCACAAAAATATAGAAATATTGGAAGACAAAAAAAATTGAAACAGCAGCTCTTTATTTCATAAAAATGCAAGAAATCATATGCTGGTACAAGCTCTGGTTTCAGATATTTATCATAATGATAGGGTATTGTAGTGGCATTGTAACAAATACTATAGTGACACTGTAGCTCCACTATACCAAATTCAATGTTGAAATAAGCACACCACACGAAAGTTACACCAATTGCAAACTGGAAACACACTCCAATTTTCTCAACTCAACTGCAATTCCTAAATACAATTGTCTCAAAGGTCAAGGAGGGTTTTTGTCCTCTACTCTTGCTTGGAAACCAAGAGAGTTTTCATCCTTTGAGTCTCCACACTCCAAGGGTTTTCATCCTTGAAAGAAATATATGAGAACAAGTGCTCAAGCTATCAAATAAAAGGGGGAGTTTGATTTCATAAACAATGGATGATTTCCTTTGTGCAATTCTCTTCCTTTTATAAGTTACTCTTTTATCCCTTTAATTCAAATTTCATTTTCACTCCAAATGTGTTCAAAAACACTTTTAAAATAAACTATTACATAAGGCTCTACAATGTCCCATTTAGATGGCCACTTTACTAAAATAATAATACTCTTTAAGTTGTCCTTTTAGAATGTTTTTAAATAAAGTTACAAAGACAAACTTAAAACATTATTAGATTATTTCCTTTATCCCCTTAGCCCATAGGAAATAAAGATATGGGTCCCCAATTAATTCAATTAGAAAAGGGGACATGACATATATATCCTCTACAATTTCTTTAAACAGTAAAGACACTTTATAGGTCCTACAAACCATGGTGACATAAAGGATGATTTAATTCATCATATCATTAGAATTTTAAGTTGCATGTTAACTTGAATTTTTTTTTTAAAAGACCTTTGAATTTCAATAAATTTGTATCCAAAGAAAGCTTAGAGAATTTATTCTTAAACTAAAGTAGTCTAAAAACCAAAGTAAACACTTTGATAGATCCTCGAAAGCATGTTGCCCTAAAGGAAGTTAAACGACATTACCATGCCATTATAATAATTTTTCATCGTATATTAACTTACATTTTACAGAAAGCACTTTACAATTAAGTTTTAAAAATAGGCTCAAGGACAGTCTGCCATAGAAGTCTCTACCTTGTTTGAGTAGAAAGGTACAGACCCAATAACTATGTGAGGAATCTGCAACCTTGTAAGAGAGGATTGAAGCAAAAATGACTGCATCAAAGAGCATAACCAGCATCAGATAGAATTAAACATAAGGTAATAATGTCTGTGGCCATAAAAGGTGTTTGGACCTAAACAAATATGTTTAATTCACAAATTGAAGTAAATACCTGAGCATGGGTACGATATAATATCACACAGTTACTGAGTTTGGCTAATTTAGTACGCACAAGTTGACATATCTGAACTGCAACAAAATCCGCTTCTTCAATAGCATTGGGAAACTCCTCAACACAAATAGGTTCCCCTGCTGGCTGCAGTTGTCAAAATAACAACCAAGAAAAATGGTTTTACAAATGATGTAATAAACATGACAAATAAAAAATGGTCTGTCTGACAAATGCTATCTTACTTTCATTGGAAGAAGATTTAGTGCCTTTGAGGATCCAACTTGGCGGTTGTGAGAAATGTTTTTTAACATCACAGAAGCAACCTTTAAAATATTCCTTGACGAACGATAATTCCTCATAAGCTGCAAAGAGATCAAATGGCTGATGAAACCCGCTTATTACAATATTTAAGCTATAATCCACCTCTATAAATTTAGAGCTAGTTTTCCAGATGACAATTTCAATATTCACTAAGCTAATTAATCAGTCAGTCACAAAAAACATTAACCTTATTTTCATTCCATCCATCTTATTAAATGGATTGAGGATCTTAAGTAAGACAGCCACTTAGAATCAGAAAATTATTATTTATCAACGACTTCAGACTACCTTACAAAAAAGCATATATTTTTTTAACGTCTTACGCACCAACCACAATACAAAGTCAACTTTGCCAACGCAACAAAGGAACTTCTAATATTGAAACAAAGACAAGAAAGAAATGTGTAGGTGGCAAATGGTTATATAGTAAATAATAAAGCTTGTTAACTATATTCATGAAGGGTTGAACTCCTAGCAGCTTGTTGAATATATGGCAAATGGTCTTACTCCTAGTAGATTGTTGAAAACGAGTGTGTGTGGTTGTAAAGATTTCTAGGGATAGAGCAGAAGGGGAACACAGCTCTAAATCAGCCAAGAAAAAGGTGAACCACACAGTTAATTGCAGAGATCGTAAAAGATGCAAACACTGAAGAGAACAAAGAAAGAATAGATCTTCTATCCACAGTCATGAAAAGGTATTTTAAAACAATACCTATTATGCAGCAGGAGATAAATGTTATAAACAAAAAAAGGTGTAAGATTAAAAATGAATGTCCACAATCTAACAAACTATAATTCCACAAGCAAAGAAACAACATAGATGTGTATTGGTACTAAGAAACACCAAAAGAAATATAAATGGAATCAAATACAGAATAGAATGTTTAAAAGAATGAGTGGATAGATCAGAGGCATAGTTTTCTATTTATACACCTATCCTCAAGATATACATGAGCAGACATGTCAACAAAGGCCCACATCACAACACGAATACCCCACAGATATACCACAAGGTCGGTTACCAATGGCCTAACAAGTTGAGTTCCATACACTAGAATCCCCTTTGAAACACAAGTTGGAGAACAAAACGAAGGTGGTATTAATAGGTTGAACCTTCCAAGTAAGAAGCTTCCACTTGAAATTTGTAATGGTCCTACCAAGATTTTCAAAAACTGCAATTTTTTCAATTATTAGCTAACAGGCATTTCATCGAGCAATTGGTGGAACATCAAACCAGTCAATAATTTTGAATTTAATGATTAGAAACAGCTGCAACTGTCTATTAATATCATGAACATTTTAACAAACTGTTGTCATACATTAACAATTTCACACATAATTGGCTACTCAGATCTCAAATAATGCTGATATAATTAGTCACTGTATATGCAGATCAGAATTTCCATTTATAAACAATGTTCTAGCCTTCATAGTCAAATGTATGTCAGCTTCTATAAAATCAGAAATTCATGATATAAATCATTATGTATCAGCTGAGAATGTCTCAATATAATATAATATATATATATACAGGCTGAATTTTGATGCAATTCTAACCTTTAAATCTGAAGTAGATTTAACCACACTAAATGAGCTGCTCACACAATGATAACACCCTCTGAAATTAATTCAAAATACCATATGTAATGTTCCCTTTTTAGCCTGGGTCAGTGTTGGACAGATTAGCATATCATCAGGTCCTTGTAGGCTAATAATGGTGATTAGAGGGCCCAGTGTTGGAGTTATCTCGCTCTTCAGATGGCAGTTTGCAGTGTTTATCTTTCCAATCCCTTGGCATATTTAGAGGCTATGTTATTCAGGGTTTTCTGGCTCCGTTTTTATACACTTACTATTTATAGTAAGTGAGTGGGATGTTGGAGGCCAACCTTACTATTTTTAGTAAGGCACCCTGGTGAGCAGTGGTTTCAGTGGGCTATCTCCTGGCATATACAGAATTGATTAATATTCACTATTGTTCGAGTTATGGCATTTTATTTTTATTAAAGTGATACTTTAATAATAATAATTAATTATAAAAAGTGAATATCTGATATCATAATGTCTTATTTGACTTTATTATAAAGGTTTATTTAATGTCATTAAGTCAAATTATAAAGCGACATTGATATGAGCACCCAAGTGAAGGATATTATAAAAGAAACAAAAGCAAATATTTTAATAAGATTTAATAATTAAAATGCCTTGGAGGTCGTGCCACTTTGGAGGTGATATAAAAGGGACTCAAAAAAGCAAATTCATCATTCATTGTTGATTGAACTCTCATGAAATTTGTGAAGCTTTGGCTGAGAGGACAAAACAGGGGTTTCTTCTTCAATCTGATCATGGAGAACGTCCATTCTCTCTGATTTGAGCAACCTACAGATGTGAGATACCATCCAAGGGTTGTTGTCTTAGGTGGCTTTGATTCAGAACTCACATTGTGCATAATAGAAGGGATTACCTTTAGAAGTTTCAAGGGTTTGATATTGAAGATATTACAATATTTCTGATTTCCTTTGGCAGAATCGTCTGAGTTTGAGATTGCATCAATTGGAGTTCCTCAGAGTTTACATTTGTTTTGTTGGCGTTTAAATTCGCACCTCTGGAATGCGGATTTGAAAACGGACAGCTATGCACAGATAAACTGCTCTTCAAATTAGGAGGGGAAGCTCCCTCTTGCTGATGGTGTTTGAAAGAAAGTAAACTAAAACTAAGTTGCCTATCTTTTTGATCAGCTTAGAGCACAAGGTTTTAAACACAAACGCCGCAGCTGAGATTTTCTGATAAGAAGTTCAACTACGACTAACTTAAACTAAAGACGTTCCTAACCTCTCGAGTAATAGCAGAGCAAGAGAAGTTAGAAATTAACAAGGTAGATTCTTCTGACAAAAATACTTCAATAATCTCTCTTTCAACAACACCTACACACTTCACTGCAAGCTGAAACAAAGATCATAAAAGTAGAACACTGATAACGGAAATCTGAGATTTTAGACCAAGGCAAAAGAGGCTCATGATTTTATTACTCAAATCTCTAAAACAAAGCTCACTTCTAACATGCCTTGAATAAGAAATTGCAGCTAAGGAGGCTTGCAAACTTATTCTTAACACAATAGAAAACAGCAATCTTAACTAACCCTTGTTGGCTAAAGAGGCTCAACAATTTGTTTATCACAACACAAATGAACAATACTTGAGCAACAAATAGAAGGCACAATAGGCTCAGCTTTTGTTCTCACTAGCACGGTTAAAAAACTAAATGAGCAAAGGCTCTTATTTATAGAGAAGCAAAGGAGTAGGGAACCCTAAAATCTCCTTGCTTTCACAATCTAGGGCTTGCTCAGCAAGCAAGCTTTATTACTAAATCTAGAAAGATAAAACCCTAGAAAGCAGAAAAAGCGGAAACGCCAACTATTACATCTTATCTTCTTTCTATCCTCAAAGAATGGATAAGGATTATTCCAAGAATAGAAAGAAAGCGGGAAAGAAAGCTTCTAGAAGAAAGCTGCTTTAAAGCTCGATCACATCCGCTAGGAAGTTAGAGATTGTGTCCCGGTTCGGTGCATCTATGCCATCAACAGCAAAACATCGCTTTTCAAGAATATCTTCAGCATCTGCAATAGATCTCAGGAAATCTTCGACCTCATTGGCCACTTTATCGAACTTTGTTGACATCACTGAAATATGGCCTATCCTTCCGCCAACTGGACTGCAACTATGAACAACACTTTTATGTTTTCCTTTCATTCACTTCAGTACAATCTTCTTATTGTATTTATCTTTATGCATATTCCACATCTTTTCACATTCATCCCTTCAAAGAGTTACGCTTTCAGGCCACGGGGGAATGGAAAAACACTTTTCGACCATATCAGGCTTTATACTGCAAATCAATCTACCGTCTGCTGACTGAATCTCCCTAGTAGCCGGGTTGTAATGCTTAATGCAAGCGATTACGAACTCAAGGCTCTGAACTGATATAGGAATTGACGCTGCTGCAAGGAGTCCAGAATGTCCCAGGTTCTTGATTGAAGTGTTGCCTGCTCTCTCTAAGGCATGTAGATCGAATACCGGCTTGACATGATGCAAGTCTGTCTCAGCTGTTTTGATATAATTGTGAAAGAGAGCTGATTCGGACTTGAAAACATTAGGAGTGTACTCCATTTCAGAAAAATCGAAGAATGATCAGAACTTTTGGTTCTGACAAGTCTCGAACAATTTCTATTTTAGAATGCTGATTTTATGCCCAATCCATCTAATTTTTGAGAAATTTTCTGAGATATGGGTTTGTTCGTAATATCGATACAAGACAACCTGCATCGTCCGCTTTTGAAAAATTTTGAATTTATTAAAAGCAGCAAACCCTAATTTCTTCAATTTTTCCCCAAAAAGCCGCATCCGGGTTTTGTTCGTATATGATTAGAAATGGACTCGATTGGATTTGCAAAAACCCCGACGCTTGATCGAAAAAAGCAGCCAACCCTAGGTTTTGGTTTTTTGAAAAAGTCGCGATATGGGTTTTCTCCGTAAGACTCCATTGAAAAGGACGCAGATGGTTGAAATTTGAATGCACCGAGATTTTCACTAACATGCAAAAATAAAAGCACTTGCTGCAACTTGATGAAGTTCTGAAAAATTCTTCTAAGATTGAGGCAAAAAGACCCAGATGACTGAAAAATTGAAAGCCTTGGCCTTCTGCTTGAAAAATTTGATCTTCTGGAACAAAAAGAATGAAAAGCAAGGGTTTATGCTTGCTGGTCTGAAAAATCTGATGTAAAACCAGCAACTATGGATTCTTGAATCACAAAAATTCTTCAAACTTGCTGCTCCAACTTTCTCTTCTGGATGCTACCTGCAAAAATAATGAAAAATACATTGAAAAGAAGTGTTAAATAGACTTAGGGTTCGATTTAGGTTTTGCTTTCTTTTTTGCTTTTATTTCAAAAACCCTAAATCTCAGCTCCTTAGATTTGGACGCCATCCTTTTCTTCTTGCAAAATTTTGAAATTTTGAAAACTCTTGAAAAATCTCTAAGGCATGGAACTTTGGGCGCCATTCTCCAAGAGGGGCGCTCAACTTCACCAGTGGTAGTCAAAATTTTAACTTTTTCAACTTTTCTCCATTTTGACATGCTACTTCACCTCTGATTTCCCGTTGACAGATTGACTCGACAGGCGAGCCGAGTGGTTCACGGCGAAGCCTGACTGAAACTGAGACGGATGTTCCGGAGGCACCTCCGGCTAAAAACTTGATTCTGACCTCCGGATTCATGAGAGGCTTTTCCTTCTAGGGGCGCTCAACTTCTTCAGTGTTAGCCATTTTCCTGATTTCCAATTTCTTCCTTCTCCCTTTGATCTTCTGACGAATCTTCGATTCCGGGAGCAACGCTGATCCGACTGACTGTCTGAATATTTCGTTGGATAGCCAGACTGATTTTGGTGAGACCTTCTTGGATGTTACTTCTGCAAAATCCATTATTATGAGCTTCAAAAGCTTGGGCGCCCTTCCTCAACTGGGGCGCCCATTTCTACCAGACTTAGAAAAATTTCCAATTTATTCATGTCTTTCACTTCCACGGGCGATCTTGTTGAATTCTGAGCTCCGGGCGTCGGATTGACGAATGTTTGGATTCGTTGCGAAGCTAAGAGGATTTCAGGAGGGGTCTTCTAGAAACACCTTTGCCAAATAGTAGCTTTTAGGCCCTCAAAAGCTTGGGCGCCCCTAGCAAGCTGGGGCGCCCAACTTCACCAGAGTTAGTTTATTTTTTTGCATTTTTCACCTTTGCTTTCGGATTTTTTCTTTTCAACTCTCATCGGACCTTCTGTTCAGCTCTTTGAATCTGATGACTGCGAGCTCCGTTTGTCGTGCTGGATAGCTCACCGGGAAGCCTGTTGCATTCTGAAGACATCTCGTTATAACCTTGACTGCAAATTCATCTGTTTGAAGCCCTGAAAAGTTGGGCGCCTTTCTTCTCCTAGGGCGCCCAGTTTCTCCAGACTTAGAAAAATTTCCAATTTAATCTTCTTCGAGTTTCAGATCTTCATTCTATACCTTCCACTTTGACTCAAATTTGCTGGAGACTGGATTGTCGGATGTTCTGACGGGGATATTCATCGCGAAGCTGACTGAAAACTAAACAACTTCCACTGGGGGTCCTAACCCTAACTCACTCGTCTGATGCCCTAAAAAGGTGGGCGCCTTTCTTCTCCTGGGGCGCCCAAACTCAGCAGTGTTAGAAAAATTTCATGACTTTTCAACTTTCTTCCTCGTTCTTTGTGCATGTTCATCGTTTCACCTTCTGCTGAAAGTTTAAGTGCTGAAATTGAGGCCTGGCAGTCGGATGTCCTCCATTGATGACCTCGGATCTCCAAATATGCTTCTGAAAAAGCGGAATAGACCCAGTAGGGCAAAACTGATTATTTTAAGATTCTGACTGCACCAGCCTGATACGGACACATTTTGAGCCAATCAAAATTAGTTCGGACCCTGTCGGACCAACTTTCTATTTTTAGAAATTTTCTATTTTAGAAAATTTTGCGATATCCGTTTGAAACCAGAAAAACAAAAAGCGTTACTATTTCGAAATTTCTAAAAATAGCAGTTTTCTAAAATTTAGGGATGGCTGAGATATATGGGTTTTGTAGGTTTTTCTTAGGACCCGGATCATCAGAATTTGAAAATTTTGCGTTTTAACCCCTCATGCAAGACATGCACACCCAAATTTTGACCTTTTTGACTGATTTGACAAGATTTTTACTCATTTCTTCAAAATATCTAAGTGTAACAAAAAATTTAATTTTGGGGTACAACATGTTTCTAAGAGGGACGTGGTATTGTACAAACCCTAGGTGTTGGAGTTACATTATCAAACTGTGCCAGGTTGTGAGAGCTATTGTAGGGTGTGAGACTCTTTCAAGGAAGGTGTTTGGTTCCTTGAGATAAGCGCTTATAACTCCTGGCTCCTGTGCAAGCATTGGCACGTTATAAACATTGATAAGGAGGTATAAAGTCGTTTCAAACCAGTCTGTGGGTTTCCTAAGCATTTACAGTCACATGTGGGGACGGCCTGAGTTACTTCTGCCCAACGTGAGTCTCCTGGCAATGGTTGCTTCAGCTGGTGATGCTCTTGCACACGTATGGCCTGGGTATGGTGTACTGGGCGGTTGAGAAGGCATTTTCTGTAACTTGCAACAATTCTGAGTCTTACCAACAGTAGTTCAAATTGATATTTGGTCCCTGAGAGCATATCTTCCAGGTCTGAGCACAATATTTGTATGTATTCTGTTAGCCTCTTGGTTGAGTTTATAAACTTAATAGGAAACTGAGTGTATTACCTGCTGTATGCAAAATCTGAGCCTGCTGTTCATGTGTTTCAGATTATATTATACTCAGATAATGTCATTTAATCAGCTGTCATAACATTTCTGTGGGTTGCTGGGTCTAGTAATGCCTTGGCAGTACTGGCATAATGAGTCAAAAGTGAATAATATAACATTATAATACTGTGTCAATAAGTTTATCAGTTGTTTTCATGTGCAAATGTACTGCTGTTCATTGGAAATGCAAAATCTATGGAGTGCCTAGTTGTTGCTTAAATCTGTAAATTCATTTGCATTATCGTTTACTTGCACAATAATCATCACTGTTGATAAGGCAACAACAAGCAAACTGCTGGAGCTTTGAATAAACCTTTACTCTCATATTCAACTTACTATATGCATGCCCAAACACTGAATTTTATCACCAAAGTTCCTTTGCATAAACAGATAGGCCACTGCTATAGCAGTACGGCACCCAATTTCCCTTTATTATTGCTGCATTCCAATTGGGAATGGAGTAATATCCCCTAAAGTAGGGGCAGCTCGGTTAGTGCGGCCCTAAAACCCTTGGAAATAGCAGCACTTCCCTCCTCTTCCAGCATCCCTTTTTTTGCTTGTACGGCTACCAAGAATATCTTACGGCCTCCTTGTGGGTGGCTTTGCCAAAAATACAATCTCGATATTAAACACAAAACTCATACATTCAATGAAACTTCGTACAAACAACAAACGGCACAAATCATTCAGCTCAATGGTGATCTTTGGGCGAAATCACACAATCAGCTAGGTGGGTTTCCATCCACAAAACAGATTGTTCAAAAGGTTTTCGTCCTTTGTTTAAGGAATGAACCAAGTTTAATCTCTCCACTAAATTAGGGATTTAATCAACTAATAGAATGAACTTTCTATCCTCAAAAACTTCCTTTTATAGCATTCTGAAGAAATAAAATAATATTAATTCTTTTTATTCCTTTATTTTTCCACAAAAATATAACAAAGTGTCAATTTTTGCCATGCTCCTAGTGACACTTTATGTAATGTCCCCTTTTCGAGCCTGACTTTTTCAGTGACCGTTAGCCTTTCCTTGGGAACCCGGAGGCTAGTCGGAAGTTAAAATTAGGGTTTCCTAATTTTGAGGAGGTTATTGTTCGATGATGTCAATTTTAATGGCGGATTCCTTCTAGGTTTTCAGAGGGCTTCGCAGTGGTATGATCATTCCGGCATTCTGGGTACTTTTTGGAATTTACTATTTTTAGTAAATCCTATTTTTGGCAGCTTGTCAGATGATGTTCAGCTCGGTTGACTTCCTGTTTCAGTGGTCAGATGTTTGGATCAGTTTTGGCTTCAGTGCGCCTCCGGAGGGATAAGTTAAGTTATTTCATTAAAGGCACATTTAAATATTATATTTTAATGTTGACCTTGGGCTTAGAAGTAATGACTTAAAGATGTTTTAAAAAGGGGCCATTGAGGGTGGCGCCCTCATTAAATGATTATTTTAATTATTGCCTAAGTCAAGCAAGCTTATATTGGGCGCACCTTTCAAGATTGACTTTTAATTAAAATATCATTTATTAATCTTTGAAGGAGAAAGTACGCCTTCTTGAGGAGATCAGGGAATTTGACCTAAAAGATGATTTTAGGGTTTCGTGAAGTCAAACGAAACTTATAAAAAGAGGGCTTGTGCATCAGTTTGGGTTATCTTGGAAAATACACCGTTATGCTGCCGGATTGAATCTGGATCACTTCGAGGGATGAAGACCTCCTAACCATTGGGCATCACTTCGTGTTTGAGAAACAACATCTAGTGGTGAATTTCAGTCTACGTGTGAGTGCATCTATTAAAGGGTTTAACCCGACAAAGGATCATGGCGAAAAAACGTATTTAGGGGCTGCTATTAAAGGGAAAGCGAGGGTGTTAATTGCACAACTGAGGACGGGATCGCATCATCTTAGATGTGAGACTGGTAGATGGAAGTCTCCTAAGGAAACATGGGAAGAAAGAACTTGCATTTTCTGCGATAAGGGGGTGGTTGAGACGGAGCGACACTTCTTCATGGAATGCACAGCGTATGAAGACATTCGTAAACAGTATGCAAATAGTTTGTGTATGGACGATATGCAGCAGTTATTCGAGGAGGATAAGATCAATCAAGCGGCTAGTCTTCTTGTCAAAATCAATAGTAGGAGATCTGATTTAGAAAAGAGCATGAAAGAAAATTAAGTTTGTTTCTTGGTCCCATAGACTGTTTAGTCTCGTGGACGTCATTAAAATCTTTCATTCATTCATTCATTCATCTTTAGTTCATTCATTGTATGTTCAGATTATTGTAAACTTAGTTAGATTGGCAAATTCATGTTTCAGCTTATTGCATTATTGTAGACAGCAGATTCGAAGTTTTATTCATATCTCAAAAAAGACAAAAAATATCATTGTGGGTATTGCATTATTAGCTAAGTTTGTTCTAGGCGCCCATGTCTTCCAGTTTATAGATTTTTAGAAAGAGTTGAATTTTTAAGAGAAGGTCGAACTTCTCAGCAGGCCGTACCACTGTACTTGCCTTGGAAATTGTGCAAAATTCATTTAAGGCATTTGGCATTGGTTTCATGTTATTAGTTTGAGCGCTATAATGTTAGGAATGTTGTGCATCAGGAATATCATCATTTGAGCAAGTTATTAGGGTTTTGTGAGCAATTGAATAGATCTATAGACTGCTGTCATATCATTGTATTGAGCAGATTTGTAACAGAAAACAGAAAACAATATCTTGGTCTCCGAAGCTCGTGGGTTTCGCAATTCCTAAACGTGATAAAGGTGCTCCTCTTGGTACAATGCTGATCCTTTAAATTCAAGTGATATTGGCAGGCAAATTCTTATGATTTTGTACAAACTGACAGTAGTACTGGCAGTCTTCTTTCTTATTCAAATCTGGTTGTAATTGTCAGTTCAATTAAGTTATTGTAATTGTTAGATCTCCGCCCTATGGTCGCTACTTTCCCGTCTTGGGTCAGCAAGCACATTCTGGGTGTAGAGTAGATTCAATATTCAGCATTCCCTTCAAGTTGCTTTCAGTATTAGTTGAGATAGTATAATTCCGCCCTATGGTAGCTACTTCCCATGCTGGGTGAGCAAGCACATTCTGGGTGTTGAGTAGTTTCATTATTCAGCATTTCATTTCAAGCTTTGCTTTCTGTAATCACTCCGTCATATGGTCGCCCCTCACTCCACCTTGGATTGGGTAGCACATACTTGACGTTGAGTTCCCTTCTGTATTTTGAATTTAATCTTCTGCACGTTTCGGTTTATCCATCTAACCTTAACGGGTGCACTTGCTTGGATGTTGTAATCTGTATTTGAAAAACGAAAAAAATTGGCTCGGTATATTTCAGTGGTATCAGAGCCATGTATCCTGCCATCCTGTGAAATCAGCTTTATATGAGTGACAGAGAACAGAGGTATTTGGCAAGAGTATACAAGAGAGGTACAGTTCAGACACAGTTGCATCAGGCCCCAGAAGGTCACACAGCTTCCGAGGTTTTGAGGGCTAATTGGGAGCCTTCACAAGAAACAGAAATGGGGGATAATGAAAGAAGTTCTGGCAACAGAGGTGACAGTGGGAAGGGTATAGACAATTCAGCCAATTTGGGTCAAGGACTCGATAAGAAGATGGACGCCATGATGGATATGTTTTCTCTCCTGTTGGGGAGATTGGGTCCCAATATACCACAACACAACACAGGGCATACCGGGGAGCACAGTGCTTCCAACCCGCACAATGGTCATGTTGCCCAACCTGCAGTGAGCAACACTTACATTTCTGCTAGACCATTCAAACCCACGTTTCTGACACCAGCAATCCCACAGCCTGATCCTGAAGAAAATGTTTCATCCTTGGAGAGGGTGAGGATAGGCCGAACAGAGTATGACACTCTTCCTGATGAAGTAAAAATTGACATGTCCTTCAATGATTACATGGAGTATAGAAGGAAGGATAGAGGCCAAGGGAGAAACTATGATCAAAGAAGAACCCCAGCACAAGGAGATTGGAATCAAGCTCTCAACAAGGTTACGCTTGCCCATTTTGATGGAAGCGATAATAATTCTGCTCGAGCTTGGTTACAAAAACTAGACAACTATTTGGCACTTAGGCCAATGGCTGAAGAAGAAGCGATTAGATTCGCTACGCTACACCTAGATGGGGTGGCGCATGAATGGTGGTACCATGGCCTAGTCACCTTAGGTCATGGGTCTATCACTAGCTACGATGAGTTCACCAATAGACTCATTGAGAGGTTCGAGAAGGAGGACCCAGAAGTGCATTTTAGGGAGTTGGCACAGTTGAGACAATATGGCACTGTGGATGCCTACATAGCTGAGTTTCAAAGACTTTCAGTTATGGTCACTGGAATCACAGAAAGAAGATTAGTAATCCTATTCACTGAAGGATTGATGGAGCCAATCAAGGGTTGGATCAAAGCTTTTGATCCACCGTCCCTACAGGAAGCAATGAAAAAAGCTAGAAACATGGAGTGGGCTGCTCCCAAAGCAAAGTTCCATTCCAAACCAGCTTTTCACAAAGGAGACAGAGGGAAAAAGTTTCATCAGAAGCCTCATCATAAGGAGTTTAAACCACAGAAACCTCCTGGTTCAAGATTGGATCCAGAGACTATCAATGAACTCCGAAGGAAGGGGTTGTGTTTCCGTTGTTGGGAAAAATGGTCCCAAGACCATGTGTGCCCAAAGGGTGCTAAAATTCATCAAATTGAGTTCTATACAGCTGATGAAAGCAATTCCGATTGTTCTGATCAGCAAGCTGATTTTGAGGACAGCGATGAAGAAAATACTCCAGAAGAGTCTGAAGGTGAAAAAGAAAGTGGTGGTACATTGGCTCAACTTTCGAGCTTTCAAAAGAACGAGTCCTTTAAAGTTCGTGGGATGATCAAAGGGCAACGTATTGTTGCTCTAATTGACACTGGTGCTACACATAACTTCATAGACGAAGTTGTGGTGGCAAAGAAAGGATTGCAAACAGAAGACTTTGAAGGGTTCAGAGTTATGGTTGCGGATGGGTTTCACATCTCATGCACCAAGAGGATTCCGAACATGTCAATGCAATTGGGCAATTACGAAGTCAAGGATGACTTCTATGTGGTCAATATTGGAGATACGGATGCTGTCCTTGGCATTCAATGGCTGCGATCTCTTGGAGAGATCTCTCTAAATCTGCAAACTATGGAGTTGAAGTTTCAATCCGATGGGAAGAAGGTGGTGTTGAGAGGAATGTCAAATGGTGGCCCTCGGATTGTATCGTTCAAGAGGATGGTGAAGTTGATCCGTCATGATCAAGTGGAATGGGCTGCTGAGTGCATGATTCTTCCAGCAAGTCCAGCTGAAACTAAAGTAGAGCATCCTCCTGATATCCAATCTTTACTCACCAAAAGGAGTAAAGTGTTTGCTGATTTACCTCCTGGACCTCCTCCTGATCGAGGTTCAGAACACATCATAGAGCTCAAGGAAGGAGCTAAACCGGTGATCACAACTCCATACCGGTATCCGAAGAGGCAAAAGGATGAGATTGAGAAGAATATCCGAGAACTTTTGGAGATGGGTTTCATACGCCCAAGCAAGAGCCCCTTTGCTTCTGCAGTGGTTCTTGTAAAGAAGGATGGTACCATGCGCATGTGCGTGGACTATCGTGCTTTGAACCAAAGCACTATCAAGAATAGATACCCCATTCCCAGAATAGATGAGCTCATTGATGAGCTACATGGGGCTAAGTTCTTCTCAAAGATTGATCTAAGATCCGGTTACCATCAGATAAGGATGAGGGGATCAGATGTGGAAAAGACAGCTTTCAGATGTCACTATGGCCACTTCGAATTCTTAGTCATGCCATTTGGTTTGACTAATGCACCGGCCACCTTTCAGTCTTGCATGAACCGTGTGTTTCAGAATCAGTTAAGGCGGTTTGTGCTGATATTTTTTGACGACATTCTGATCTACAGCAAGACTTGGGAAGATCACCTCAAGCACTTGGAGGAAGTGCTTAGTATCATGGAATCTGAGAGTTTGTTCGCAAAGGCTTCCAAATGTGAATTTGGAATGGTGGAGTTATTATACCTTGGCCACATAATCAGTGCTGAGGGAGTAAAGGTGGATCCGGAGAAGATCAAAGCCGTGGTTGATTGGCCACCACCTGAAAGTTTGACTCAGTTGAAAGGTTTTTTGGGCCTTTGTGGTTTCTATCGGAGGTTTGTTAAGGGGTATTCTCAGAATGCGGCTCCCCTTACTGATCTCACCAAAAAGGGAGCCTTTGTTTGGTCAGAAAAGGCTCAAGTTGTTTTTGACAAATTTAAGAAGATCATGAGCTCGTGCCCAGTTTTGGCTATCCCTGATTTCTCCAAGCCATTCGAGCTGCAGTGTGATGCATCGGGTGAAGGAGTTGGTGCTGTCCTGATGCAAGACAAACACCCTATTGTGTTTGAAAGCCGAAAATTAAGGGGTGTGGAAAGGTCATATTCAATTTATGACAAAGAAATGCTTGCCATTATGCATGCATTAGCCAAGTTCCGACAGTACTTGGTGGGGAATAAGTTCGTGGTTAAAACAGACCACAATAGCCTCAAGCATTTTATGCACCAGAAGGATTTAAATGAGAGGCAACAGAAATGGGTGAGTAAGCTTCAAGCTTACGACTTTGACATTGAATATGTCAAAGGGAAAAATAATGTCGTGGCCGATGCTCTCTCCAGAAGGCCTCATCTTAGCTCATTGTGTGAGCTTACTGCAGATTGGAGAGACATGTTGCTTGCTGATTATGCAAAAAATCAGTTTGCAACCAGCATTCTGGAAGGTACTTTCCATGATGAAAAGTACCAGGTGGTTGAGGGTTTGATTCAGTATAAGGGAAGAATCTTTCTGGTGGCTGATTCTAAGCTCAAGAAGAAGATTCTTTTGAATTTTCATGACATTCCAGTTGCTGGTCACCAAGGGTTTTTCAAGACCTATAGGCAGATCCGAGAAAGGTTTTCTTGGAAAGGTTTGAAGAGGGAGGTTCAACGTTACATTCAGGAATGTCCTGTTTGTCAAGCAAATAAAAATGAGCACACATTGCCAGCCGGTTTGCTGCAACCACTTCCAATTCCCAATCAAAAATGGGAAAGCATTTCAATGGATTTCATCACTGGGTTGCCCAAGGCCCAAGGGAAGGATTGCATTTACGTGGTAGTTGACAGATTAACCAAGTTTGCTCATTTCTTTGCCATTACCAGCACTTTTTCTGCAGCCAAGTTGCAGATTTGTTTTTTCGAGAAGTGTTTAGGCTGGGTTGCCAGAATATTGTAAGTGATAGGGACAGCAAGTTCCTAAGTACCTTTTGGCAGGAAGTTTTCAGAATGAGTGGTACTGTGCTTACTCCAAGCACGAGTTATCACCCTCAAACTGATGGGCAAACAGAAGTGGTGAACAAGTGGTTGGAAGGCTACTTGAGAAATTATGTGTCCGAACAGCAGAAAGCTTGGGTTAAGTGGCTGCATATAGGCGAGTACTGCTACAACTCTACCTTCCATATGTCAATCAAAATGTCTCCTTTCTTGGCACTTTATGGATATGAAGCACCCAGCTTTGCAGATTTGGTGTTTGGTGACAGCAAAGCACCATTAGCCAAGGATTTGTTGCAGCATAGTCAGGACATAATGAGATCTTTGAAGGATAATTTGCAGATTGCACAAAATCAGCAGAAGTTGTATGCTGATCAGAAGCGTGTAGAGCGTTCTTTTGAGGTTGGGGATATGGTCTATCTCCGCTTACAACCTTACAGACAGTCAACTCTCAAGAAGAGTGGAGCTGAGAAGCTCAAACCTCGCTTCTATGGGCCGTTTAGGGTCATCAGAAGGGTTGGGGCTGTAGCTTATGAATTAGAGCTACCTTCAGATAGCAGAGTGCATAACGTCTTCCACGTGTCTCGCCTCAAGAAGGCACTTGGACACAATGTGCTTGCTTCTTCACAGTTGCCACCGTTGGACGAAGAAGGACAATTGGTTCTGGTTCCCGAGGCAATACTTGACTTCAGAGATCATTCCTTGAGGAATAGAATTATCAGAGAATGTTTGGTAAAGTGGAAGAACCTGCCTATGGAGGATGCAACTTGGGAAAGTGATGAGATAATGCAGCATCCTAGTTTGCAATTGCTTGAGGACAAGCAATCTTGGGGAGGGCAGACTGTAATGTCCCCTTTTCGAGCCTGACTTTTTCAGTGACCGTTAGCCTTTCCTTGGGAACCCGGAGGCTAGTCGGAAGTTAAAATTAGGGTTTCCTAATTTTGAGGAGGTTATTGTTCGATGATGTCAATTTTAATGGCGGATTCCTTCTGGGTTTTCAGAGGGCTTCGCAGTGGTATGATCATTCCGGCATTCTGGGTACTTTTTGGAATTTACTATTTTTAGTAAATCCTATTTTTGGCAGCTTGTCAGATGATGTTCAGCTCGGTTGACTTCCTGTTTCAGTGGTCAGATGTTTGGATCAGTTTTGGCTTCAGTGCGCCTCCGGAGGGATAAGTTAAGTTATTTCATTAAAGGCACATTTAAATATTATATTTTAATGTTGACCTTGGGCTTAGAAGTAATGACTTAAAGATGTTTTAAAAAGGGGCCATTGAGGGTGGCGCCCTCATTAAATGATTATTTTAATTATTGCCTAAGTCAAGCAAGCTTATATTGGGCGCACCTTTCAAGATTGACTTTTAATTAAAATATCATTTATTAATCTTTGAAGGAGAAAGTACGCCTTCTTGAGGAGATCAGGGAATTTGACCTAAAAGATGATTTTAGGGTTTCGTGAAGTCAAACGAAACTTATAAAAAGAGGGCTTGTGCATCAGTTTGGGTTATCTTGGAAAATACACCGTTATGCTGCCGGATTGAATCTGGATCACTTCGAGGGATGAAGACCTCCTAACCATTGGGCATCACTTCGTGTTTGAGAAACAACATCTAGTGGTGAATTTCAGTCTACGTGTGAGTGCATCTTTAGTTCATTCATTGTATGTTCAGATTATTGTAAACTTAGTTAGATTGACAAATTCATGTTTCAGCTTATTGCATTATTGTAGACAGCAGATTCGAAGTTTTATTCATATCTCAAAAAAGACAAAAAATATCATTGTGGGTATTGCATTATTAGCTAAGTTTGTTCTAGGCGCCCATGTCTTCCAGTTTATAGATTTTTAGAAAGAGTCCTGAATTTTTAAGAGAAGGTCGAACTTCTCAGCAGGCCGTACCACTGTACTTGCCTTGGAAATTGTGCAAAATTCATTTAAGGCATTTGGCATTGGTTTCATGTTATTAGTTTGAGCGCTATAATGTTAGGAATGTTGTGCATCAGGAATATCATCATTTGAGCAAGTTATTAGGGTTTTGTGAGCAATTGAATAGATCTATAGACTGCTGTCATATCATTGTATTGAGCAGATTTGTAACAGAAAACAGAAAACAATATCTTGGTCTCCGAAGCTCGTGGGTTTCGCAATTCCTAAACGTGATAAAGGTGCTCCTCTTGGTACAATGCTGATCCTTTAAATTCAAGTGATATTGGCAGGCAAATTCTTATGATTTTGTACAAACTGACAGTAGTACTGGCAGTCTTCTTTCTTATTCAAATCTGGTTGTAATTGTCAGTTCAATTAAGTTATTGTAATTGTTAGATCTCCGCCCTATGGTCGCTACTTTCCCGTCTTGGGTCAGCAAGCACATTCTGGGTGTAGAGTAGATTCAATATTCAGCATTCCCTTCAAGTTGCTTTCAGTATTAGTTGAGATAGTATAACTCCGCCCTATGGTAGCTACTTCCCATGCTGGGTGAGCAAGCACATTCTGGGTGTTGAGTAGTTTCATTATTCAGCATTTCATTTCAAGCTTTGCTTTCTGTAATCACTCCGTCATATGGTCGCCCCTCACTCCACCTTGGATTGGGTAGCACATACTTGACATTGAGTTCCCTTCTGTATTTTGAATTTAATCTTCTGCACGTTTCGGTTTATCCATCTAACCTTAACGGGTGCACTTGCTTGGATGTTGTAATCTGTATTTGAAAAACGAAAAAAATTGGCTCGGTATATTTCACTTTATTTAAACAAGTTATAACTCTCATTTTAGATGGTTAAATATAAGTTGTCTCTTAACTTTACACTTTTCGACAACTTAAATATTTAACCATTTAATTGTTTTTGGCACAACCACTGAAGTTATGGAAAATATTAAAATAGCCCAAATATGAATTTTGACCACACCACCAATACCTTAAGTACATAGGATATCTATCTATTTGAAAATTGGCACTCGCCCACAATGACAGACTTCTCCAAGAAACGTGGAGTGCTCCCAAAATGTCGAACCCACACACAGATGGTAGCAATATACTCATATTAGCTTCAAAAACTCTTTGCCACTATCAAATAATCTTCCCAATAATGTTGGCGCTTTCCAAGAAAGTTGGGGGTTTCCAAGGATGTTGGAATGGACCAGAAAGGGGACATTACACCATTCCCCCAATAACAACTCCTAGAAGCTTGAGTAAATCCCTCAAATTGACAAAATTTGCCTCAAAAATAGGCCTTGTGAAGATGTCAGATATCTACTCATCACCATACCTAAAATTCAACATTCTCTCTAGAATGCATTCCTTGGTGTAGTGATGATGAACCTCTATATGCTTTGTCTTTGAACATGGAATAAGATTATCAACAATATGAATAGTATTATAATTATTGTCGAAAAGGAAAGTTGTCTACTCCTATGGAAAAGAAAACCTCTATAGCGACTCTCGCACCCATTTCCGACTTTTTCTACATTCACTATTCCTTTGTTTTTTGCCTCAACAATCGACAACACAATTGCCTCCTGGTTTTGCAAGACATAGTTGAAAGACTATCAACGAGATGAAACACAAATCAAGAAGTATACTTTTGTGCATCCACATCTCCTACCCAATCAATATTGGTATAGCTCACAAAATATCCGTCACTACCTCTAGACTACATGAATCCTATATAAGGTTTTACCCTGAAGTACATCAATATCTACTCAATTGCCTCCCAATCATTCTCATTTGGCTCATGCATGAAGTAGCACACAAGATTAGTTGTAAATGAAAGGTTTTGTAGAGTATGATTCAATTATAATAGACTCCACACAAATTGTCTATACAATGTGGTATAAACTTGAGGTGTACAACACCAAGCCATCAACCCAATCTCTCAGTGAAATGGAACAGTCTTATTCAAATGTCATTGTTGAACTTCTTTGTAATGTCCCCTTTTTAGCGAGCATCAAAGTTCTAGTTGTTTAGCCTATCATTGAGTCCTTGTAGGCTAATAATGGTGATTAGAGGACCCTGTTTTGGAGATATCTGGTATCTCATTTGGCAGTTGCAGCATTTAGCATCTCTAGATCCTTGGCGTATTTTGAGGCGATGTCATTTAGGGTGTTCTGGCTCTGTTTTTATATCTTACTATTTATAGTAAATCGGTTGGATGATAGAGGCCAACCTTACTATTTTTAGTAAGGCACCTTGGTGAGCAGTGAGTTCAATGGGCTACCTCATGGAGCAAACGGAATTGATTTATGAGGTTTATTAATGGAGTTATGGAGTTTTAATTATTATTAAAGTAATGCTTTAATAATGATTAATTAATTATTCATAAAAGTACACATCATTAAATGTTTAATTGCCTTTATTTTAAAGGAGTATTTAATATTATAAAGTCAAAATATTAAAGTGCACATTATGGGCGCCCACTTGAAGAATATAACAAAGTGTAAAAGCAAATTATATTTATTATATTTTAATGTTTTAAATGCCTCATTGGAAATCGACCTTTTGATGGAGAAGTATAAAAGGAATTGAGAAAAGCAAAAAAGAGGATTATGATTAATCATTTTATCTCAACTTGGCTTTGTGCTTTGGCTTTGGAGGTGAAACCTAGGGTTTTACTGCAAAATTCAATCTTGGAGAGCGTAGCTTCTCTTTGTTTCTATTAGAATAGTTTGTTTATTACATCATTATTTTAATAATACGTAACTACTTATGTAGTTACAATACAGTTGATCGGGTATGCCCGATCAGGTTGGTGGATAACAAGCCTTTCTTTGTATATATATTCTTGCCTTGCTGATTAATTGTATCGCTTGATTGCTCTGTGCGTTTTATCATGGTATCAGAGCAACATTCATTCTAAACCTGTGTAACAAATTGGAGGTTTAAAAATGAGTCATCTGGAGGTGATCACGTGAAAGATCGTCGTGTTCTGGCAATTTTGAAGGCGCAACTGTTTGCAGAAGTGTTCTTCACGTGTCGGCATTCTGCTTTGATTCTGCTTTGTCAAATACATTTCGAAGGAGGCGTCTACAAGGATCGCCTCCTGGAGGAACAAAATTAAATCTTGATCACCGCCTGGAAGATGGGATCCCTGTGAGAAGTGATCGCGCGGGAGAAAATCAAAATCATTGTTCTTTTTGGAAAGAACGAATACTATCATAAAACATCAAGGCATTCTGAAGGAGCATAGAAGCATTGACGGAAGGCATCCTACTGGGAAGAGCATTGACGGATTCATTCCTGCAAAAAGACATCTAGATTCTCTTTCGTCGAAACGGGCATTGTCGTAAGGCTTTCTTCAGTTGGAACGAGTTTGCGTTGTGAGAATGGCGTGTGTCGTGTGAAAGAAATGGAGAATCAAAAAAATAAGAAAACTCTGAATGTGTAGTCACCTGGAGAAAGCATCGCCTAGACGAGATGTGGAGCAATCACAGAGAGAGGTTTCAATTAAAAGGTACAATTATCTTTGTATCTTCTTCAGTTTTCTAGATTTATGCAGTAAACGTATTGTTGTCTCTACAATTACAATTCAAATTTCAGAGCATTTGATGTTTTTGTTTTCTGAAAGATAAAATAAAATATAGAAGTTTTGTGTTAGATAGGGATCATAAGGGTAATCCAGATTAAAACCAAAATGACTTCTAGTGCACCTAAATTCCTCCTACCCGATTCCTAACTCCTGAAGGGTGAAAACTATGTTGCCTAGAAAACCAAAGTCCAAATGCAATTAGAGTTTGAAGACCTTTGGGAAATTGTGTCGAGAAATAAAACTAGACCAACAATAGCAAATGATGAACAAAATAAGTTTGATAAGGCCAACCAAAAAGCCAAATTAATCATTCTTTTTAGAGTGTCAAATAAGGTTTAGCCTCACATTCGCATTGCAACCTCTGCAAAAGATGCCTGAGACTGCCTCAAAACTGTCTATGAGGCTAAAATCAAAAACCAAATCCTTTATCTGCAGCGTCAGTTACATTGTCTCCTAATGCAAAATGGTGAGAAGGTAGAATCTTTCTTTAGAAGAGTTGTTGAACTGAGAACTGCACTTCAAGCGTTACGGGAAGAAGTCACAGATGACTCTCTTGTACCAATAGTCTTGAGAGCACTACCCCCTTCGCTTAGAGTATTTGTAACATGTTTAAATATGGCACATCAAACACCCTCATTTGAAGAACTGGTCAACTTGCTTCAACATGAAGAAGCAATGTTTGGCGAGACCAATACTCAAGACAATCAAACCCTTGCAGCAAAACAAAAGGGAAAACAACCTAATCATCGAAGTGGTCCATCAGGACAATCAAATCAAAATCAAGACAACTCTTCCAACAAGAAAAAGAAATGCCTCATTTGTGGTAGAAAGGGTCATGAACTCAAAGAGTGTTGGTATAATTCCTATGCCAATAGTGAATCCAGTAGCAGAAAGCCACAAAAATCTTTCCAAGGGGATAAGAAGAAAAATCCACAATGGCAAAAAAAGCCCACCAAAAAACAAGGGAATGTTGCATCCACTTGTCATTCAGATGAAGAAGATTTTTTGTATGCTGCAAAAACAAAGGCTGCCACATCTAACAATTCAGTTTGGTATGTTGATTTTGGTGCATCTAGGCATATGACAGGGGAACAAAAATGGTTTTGTGCCTTAACTCCATCCACCTCCTATGGGCATGTTTCATTGGGTGATAACACCTCATATAAAGTTCAAGGAATTGATGAAATTTCACTTCTATTGAGAACTCATACATGTCGACTTACAAAGGTTATGTATGTCCCAGGGCTCACTAAGAACCTACTTTCAGTAAGTCAATTACTTGAGCACAATCTACAAGTTGAACTTGATCAACTCAATGGTGACAAACTTTGTCTTATCAAAGACAAAACTCGCCATGGGGCAGTTGTAGCTCGTGCTTCAGGGGCAGGCAAGATGTTTCAATTGGTTGATGTTTCAAATGAAAATCAAGCCCTTGTAGTATTGGTTATCTTCTTGCATTGAATAAGAAAAATATGGTAAGAGGACTTCCTCACATTCAAAAATCAGAAGGTATTTGCTCACATTGCCTTGCAGGGAAGTGTTGTGACCTTTTCACACATCACCCAATTCAAAATGGAGAACCCCCTAATTTTTGCTCTATTCAGGTCTTTTGGCTTTGGTTTTGCGTCTCTCTCTCTTTGTCCCTTCTGTCTTTCCAATGTTGTACCCATCCTTTGGCCTAATTTGGAATTTTGACCAAGTCTGGAGTGCAGTTTGACATACTAGGGTTTGTATTCTTCAGGCTAATTTGAGGTCAAATTGAGTTGGCAAATTGAAATCTGAGCTCAGCATTGCGTTCAAGAAGCTTCAGAAAGGTTCCCATTAAATTTTCACTGAATTCTGACAACTTACTATTTTTAGTAAGTGCTCAATTTGGGACCTTCTCCTTTAGACTTTTGAAATTCTTACTATTACACCATGATTAGAGCCCTTTGAACTACTCGCCTGCAAAATTTGAGCAAAATTGGACAACTTACTATTTTTAGTAAGTCCCCTATTTGAGCCCTTTCTGCTAGGGTTTTTGAATAACTAATTGTTACACTGGATTCAGGATGCTTCAAAGTGCTTGCATGCAAAATTTGAGCAAATTCTGACAACTTTCTATTTTTACCAATTCTGGATTTGGAAGCAATTTTTAGGGTTTGCATGTATGATTTTTCAATGCATGTCTAGATAGTCTTTCTAGGGTTTACGAGAGCTTCGAGATGGTATAACATGCAAGTCAAGATGATGACCTATTTTTAGTAGGTACCCGCATGCAGACCAGTTTTTTGGGTTTTTCTGGGTTGTTTGAGATCTCTCGAACAATATGATATGCAACCACATCTGACAGTCAGTTGATCACTTTTTCAAGCACTTACTATTTTTAGCAGGTTCACTCCAACAGTCCCCAAATCATCAGTTTCATGAGCAGAGCATTCCATAATAGAAACAGAGTCAAACAGAGGTCAATTAAGGCACATGCAAGTGAAATTAGGGTTTCCAACTTTGGTGCCTAAAATGAGGGGCAAAACTCAAGAAAAATGAAAAACAGGTGTATCCCATTGCGATCGGCATTCTTCAAAGAGTCTACTAGTAAAATTTGAGCGCATTTTGCATACTTACTATTTATAGTAAGTCATTTCCAGAATAGGGCTAAAAAATAGCAAGTGAGCACGAAAGGCAGGTGTGAACAAGTCAGATAGGTCATGAGGATCACGTTGGGCAAGTTTCAAGTCAAGAGGAGTTGCAGAGGTTCAAGAATCAAGCAGTTACTAAAAATAGAAAGTCAACGCGAGCAGGTTGAAAAATTGGCTAAGTATTCGAGAGTCACCCTTAAAAGTTTCCTTAACACTCCAGACGCAAAAACGCCTAAGGCATGCAAGATGGGAGCACCTACTCTAGAATGCGCCCTCAAAGTGGAAACACCACCCCTCATATGAGCCCCAGCTGAGAGGAGTTGGAAAAATTCTTTCTAAGTCACAAAAATGGAAGGAGCACCCCTCAAATGCGCCCAAGCTCCAAGAGGATGGGTTGAAATTTTCCAAGTCATGAAAAATTGAAGCTCCACCCCCTAAATGCGCCCATCTTGTGAAGGTCGCTTGGAAAAGTTCTAAGGTGTGGAAATGGAAGAGGACCCCCCTAAATGCGCCTTCAAGTTGGAGAAATGGAAGCATCACCTAGTATATGCGCCCTCAACATGAACCTCAAGGCCTTAAATGCGCCCATCATGAAGCAAGTTGATAGAAATTTTGCTAAGATTGGAAAATGACGTGACCCCCATTTAAATGTGCCCATCATAAGCAAGGTGGTTTTAAATTCTTCTAAGGCGTGGAAAAATTGAAGCTCCACCCCCTATATGCGCCCAAGGTAAGCAAGAAGCCTCAAAAAGTTTCTAAGGCATCAAGATGGAAGTAGAGGACCCTAAGCGCTCGCATCCTATGTAGGAGGCATAAAAAATACATTCTAAGTGTTTCGAAATGGAGGCTCCACCCCCAAAATGCGCCCACTTTGAATGAGATGGTGGCATCAAAAGTTCTAAAGGCAAGTGAAAAGTGGAAGCTTGACCCTCTAAATGCGCCCTCAAGTTGGAGAAAAAGTCTCTAAGGCACAGACATGAAGAAGACCCCTCCATATGCGCCCAAGGTAGCAGGATGGCATCAAAAAGTTTCTAAGTCACAAAATGGAAGCACCACCCGTAATATGCGCCCAAGGTGTAAGGAGGCTTGAAATTTTTCCAAGGCATAAGAAAATGGAAGTTGACCCCTCCAGATGTGCCCTCAAGACATGAAAAGTTCCTAAGTCATAAAGTTGCTTAACCCCCTTCAATATGCACCCAAAGCTAGAAGGGTGAAATGCACCCAAGGTAACAAGGTGGCTGAAGATTTCTAAGGTGTAAAACAAGAAACACAATGGGAAAAATGCGCCCATGAAGCTAGAAGGGCTAAATGCACCCAAACACCAAAACGGAGGAAATTTTTCTAAGTCATGAAAAGTGGAAGATGACCCTAGTAAATGCACCCAAGTTAGAAATATGAATGAGAATATTCTAAGACAAAAGAAATGGCATGAGACCCCTCCATTTTAGCCCAAGGAGGAGAAAAGGGAAAACGCCTAGCACAAGAGAAATAAGATGATATGCGCCCATATGTTGAACATTAGTGATAAATATTTTCAAGGGTAAAAAAAAATTAAACGAACCCCTTCATGTGTGCCCATGAATAAATAAAATTGAGAAATATTTTCCAAGGGGAAATATTTTTTTCTTCTAAGGGGGAAATAAATTTTGAAAGTATTACACTTTGGCTTGTGATTTTAAAATGGATGCCCGGCTTGTGATTGATAAAAAAATTTCTAAGGGGAGATAAAATTTTCTAAGGCATAAAAAAGGAAAGCAGAAGGGGTCAAATGCGCCCAAGCTCAAGATGGGTTGAATTTTGTCTAAGTCATGAAAATAAAAGAAGACTCCCCCAGGATGAAGTGAAACTCAAACATCAGGCTCCTAAGAGAAGATGGACAAGATAGGTGAATGAAATCATAGTTTGCAAACTTGGACTCGCCGCAGACTCGGCAGCCCAAAAATAGGACTCGGACTCGGGACTCGGACTCGGGAAAAGACTCGGCTAGGACTCGGGAAAAAAAAAAACCATAGTTATACAAAAAAACAAGAAAAAATTAATGCATTTAGAGAACATAAGAGCCTAATTTGATTATCAAACACTCATAATTCAAAGATTACATATGTCATATGATCATCAAACACTCAATAATTGAAATTTAATCATTCATAGTCATCAAATACTCATAGTTTCAATGTATAATAGCATCATAAGATTATAAATGTTTACATATGATCCTGGCTTCTTTCAACCCCAATTCAATTTGCAGACCTGTATTTCACAAACTTGAGTGTTAAAATGAAAGAAAAAGTTAAGAAAAACATGGGTTTTTAACCACTTTTGACTCCCAGCCACACAGGAGAGTCCTGGGTTGGGACTCCCGAGTCCAACCTCATGACTCTTTTTAACCCCTTTTGACTCCCAGCCACACAGGAGAGTCTTGGGTTGGGACTCCCAAGTCTGACCTCAGGACTCTCCGAGTCCTGAGGTTGGACTCCCAAGTCTCGACCCAGGACTCTCCTAGACTCGACTCCCGAGTGCGTGGCAAGTCAACTCGGCTGGCCAATGGACTCCCGAGTCTGCGGCGAGTCCGCCGAGTCCAGCCGAATCTGGAAACTATGAATGAAATTGCTAAGGCAAGAAGATAAAAGCATCAATATGATATGCGCCCTAGCACACAGATGTTAAATTCGCCCATGATGAAAAGTTATGGAGGCAAAGTTTCAGACCTTGGAAATCATAACATGGAGATCAGGTAAGTAAAGAGAATTTTATTGTAAAGTGTTTTGATGCTCTTCTTTTTATTTGTTTTGCAGAATGAACACCGGGGCCAAAGAATGATGACTTGATGTGATGGAAAAAGTACTCCGAAACAATATTACAACCTTGGAAAAGGAAAAGTTACATGTTTGAAGCTCCTCCATGATGTCTCATTTGCGCCCAAACCATGAGTCTAAATGCACCCAACTCAGGTGAGGCAGGTGGCAAGGAAGAAATGTTGGAGTCCAAGACAAGAAAATCCTTCAAGATCAGGATGGAGAAATAATGAAGGACCAGGCGTTAGAGATCATCCTCAAGCACTTCAAAGTTAAAGAATGACGGCAAGATGGATTGAAGAACAAAGTAGAGGAATTCTTCCTAAGTGAGAAGTCCTTCTCCGGCAATGACCCAGAAAATGTTCTCCAACATACTTCGCACAACCAAAGATGCAGTGACAAGTAGAAGGAAAATCATCATCAAGCAAGAAAAAGAAGTTCCAGTCTTGGAGTTTTAGATTGAGAACATGCTTGTCATATCAGTTGAAGAAGTAGAAGTTGTGTTGGCCAGATTTATCAAATGTGCAGTCAAAGAGGAGAACAATGGGAACGTTTTTCTGGATCAGAATCTTCTAGAAGATAGTGGGCATTAAATGCTCATAGTGGTCAAAAGGAGAGTGGGAATCTTTTGCTCATTTATTATCCCACTCCTCTTTGTGGCAGTTTTTAGGGAAGAATCTTGATTAGGGCTTATGTGGCTCAATCTGAGCCCTTCATTGTAATTGAATCTGGGTCGTCCATTGAAATTGGCCATCTATAAAAGGGGCATCCCCCCTCATTTGTACATCATTAGATCATAGATTAGAAGATCGAGCATAAATAGACAGATAGCATAGATTGATAGAGTGATAGATAGGAAGAGGAAGGAAAGTTTTCAAATTGAATGCTTTGTAAGAGATTGTTGCGAACACTCCTATAATAAAAAAAGTTATCATTGCTTGTGGTTTCATCTTTTATTGTGGGTAGCTAGCAAGGTTTCTTCGTCCTTCCAATTCACTTACAATCTTAAAGTAGAGCATAGAGTAAAGTAGATTTTAATTCATGCAAGTAGAGAGTTGTGGAATGTGGTGGTTGAATTAAGCAAGTTTCGTCAATCCATACCACTAGTGGGCTCATTGATGGTGAGTTTGCCTTGCATGGTCAACTGGAACAGTTTGGACTTAACTTCGATTATGATTTATATGTTGGTATGCATCATTGTGATGGTATCTTCATGCTAAGTTGTAATCTGAATACCTTTAGTTACACCTTTGAAGATTGCACCAGTTCTGTGGAAGCTATCTATTGTGACCCTTTCACACATTGCCCCATTACAAATGGGGACCCCCAGTGGTTTGCTAGTTTTTAGGGTTTTGCCTCCACGCAACAGTTTCATAAGGTCACTACTTTGTGAGTTTCAAGTCAGTCTTTTGAGAGTCATCCGAGCCAAGTTGATAATCCATGCCTGAATCAGTGCATAAACGTCATGGAAGGGTTCAAAAGGTCCAGGAGAAGGGGATCGCCTGTGCTTTGGGCCAATTCTGACACTTTCTACTTTTTAGGGAATCTGCTTTTTTTGCTTTTTCGCTTTTTCATTTTTAGGGATTTTGCTTTTTCTATTTTTAGAAAGTCAACCCTAGTCAATGGGTCAACGTTTTCCATCTTTAGAACCAAAAAATTGAAAAATCAAGCAAAAATCTAGAAAAATCAGTCAAAAAGCATGCAAAAACCACCAAAAAATCAACCCAAAGGCATGAAATTTATGATAATTTTGCCTAAGTCTGGGGAAATTTTCCCTTGCCATGGAGAACATCCAGCCATTAACAAAGTCGGCCCTAGAAAGAAGGAAAGGTGAAGATGAAAAGTTCGCCATCAAGAGGAGAATGTCAGGCAATTAAGGATGTCGGCCCTTAATTTGAGGGACATGGCATAAAGGTGTTGAAGTTTGCCCTTGCCATAAAGGAAAGATGGCAAGACTTCTTGGAAGTCCGCCATAAGATGGCAAGACACTTCCAAAGTCCACCCAGCCTTGGATGAAACATGTAAAGCCACCTCTAAAGTCCGCCAAGCCTTAGATAAAACATGTCATGCCTTCTCCAAAGTCCGCCTAGCCTTGGCAAGACATTTGTGAAGTCTGCCCAGCATAAGAAGAGGGAAAATTGAAAATTTTGGTTAAGTATTTGATGCCTTGGAAGGAAAATTCGAAATTTCTCTAAGTATCGAGGCCTAAGAAGAGGGAAAATGCAAAATTTGGCTAAGTATTTTAATGCTTTAGAAGGAGAAATTAAGAATTTTGGCTAAGTATGAATGTGAAAGGCAAATGTCAAGGAGGATAGAAAGTTCGCCATGCCTTGATGGAAGATGGAAAGAACTTGATGAAGTCTGCCTAGGCCATGGAAGGAATTTGATGAAGTCTACCTAGCATAAGAAAGGGAGAAAAGATTGAAAATTCGCCTAAGTATGATGCCTAGGGAAAGAATTGATGAAGTTGGTTAAGTGCCCAAAGCAAAATGTGTATGGCAAAGAGGCTAGAAAGTCCGCCCTAGGCCAAAGAGGTTGAAAATTTGTCTAAGTATCATGGAATTTTGCCTAAAGAAGACATCCAAACACATACTTTGCCCAAAGAAAATCGTCCAAGCAAGAGAAAAATTGATTTCTGCATGACAAAATGTGTTCGGCACAATTTGAAGTCCGCCATGGCAAAAGAAAATGAGCATATCGTGTAATATTTATTGGCAAGACGGTTAAAATTTCAACTTGGCTAGACGGAAATTGAAATAAATTTGGAAAATAAACATTTAGCCAAGGAAAAAAGAAAAAAAAATTAAAATAGCCATGGGTCCAAGAACAAACAGGTTGGAAATAAATTAAATATTTCAACATTTTAATAATTTATTTCCAACACTTAGAAATATAAAATGCCTTGGACAAAATAAAATTCGCTAGAGATGTATCGGAGGAAAATAAATTATGTCGGAAAAAAGAAAAATCCATGAGCAAAATTAAATTCGCCATGAATTAAAACATGGAAAAATCGAATTTAATTGGACATTTAATGTTTTTTTTCAAAATTTTGAAAATCTAAGATAAACATCTAGCAAAAATTGAATTTTGGAAAATCAAAGAGATTTGTCTGGATAAGCTCGCCATGGAGTTATTTTCAAAAAAGAATGGAAACTTGCCTGTTTGAAGAGGAGAAAACAAATCGAAATCGAGAGAAAAAGATGCAGTTGCTAAAATAAATCGAATTCTTCAGCATTATAATGAGTTTCAGCAACTCATTTTTCACAAACTCAGTTGAAGAGAAGTTAATCTCTCGAAATCGTAAGAAAGTTGAGACACGATCAATTCTTCTGCAGGCAAGATCAATTTTCTCAGAGGAAGGAATAATTTTACGCTAAAGAAGTAATTTTTTTCAAAGAAGTGAAGGATTTATTGGCTGAAAGTTGAACTTCTCAGCAAGGCTCGCGCACTTTGTCATTTGATTTTTGATTCAATTCCCGAAGTTTGAATCTGATTTGCAGCCAGAAGTTTTTTCCTAAGGTTTGGAGTTCAATTCGATAAATTCATCAATTCTCCTTCTGTTTTTTTTCATCTTGGCTAAGTTCTGCTAAATCTCAATCAAATTCATTTACTTTCAGCTTGCTTTATTGCAGAAATTTAATTATTTAATGAGCTGAAAGTAAAATTTTTGAATACAAGGCACGGGAATAAATATATTTTAAAGTCTTTGTATTAATGTTGGTGTTTTCACTGCAGGTTAATGACCACGGAAGGAGAATCATCGAAGAAGGTGTCGATGAAGTTCGCCAGTAAGGGGGCACAGCGAGAGTCAAAGATAAATTTAAAATGGAAAAATGTTGCAGACACTGATCTGGGACATGTAGACTTCGTGGAGTTCAAGAAGAGGGTATATGGACATACTAGACTACCGACACCAATTGTCAGACGGATGGTGAGAAATGGAATTTTTCAAGCAACCGGATTCCCACCTGCAATAGACTATGTCGAGTTAATGGTAGAATGTTCCATCCATTACAATGCTCAGGAAAGACAAATTGTTACACCTGACAGAAGGGTTATGGCTCACCTTAGCGAAGTGGCAATACAGGAGCCATTCGGCATCCCAACACATCCTTGTACCATCAACAAAACCAAGGAGGACACCAAGAGATTGTATGACAGCCAGTCTGAATTGTGCACCACAAATGTTAATAAGGCATGGCTAGAGAAGCCTAGACCATCCACAAAGAAGATGCCTAAGAAGCCATGCCGGACAGATTTTAAAGAGGACTATGGGGATATCATTCTGATACTGAACAGGATAGCCAACAATCCGCAAGGGGCATATTTTGAAACATGGATGTATTATTTTATAGATGAAATCACTTCCGGTGTGAAGATGTTCAACTGGTCCCGAATGATAAGCGACAATCTTCACAAGCAACTGACCAATTTGGAAAAGATCAAATCTTTTCATATGAGCTTGTACATTGTCTATTTGTCGGCCAGGACATAAATACTCACGACTGATTTGCAAAGGCAAAGTTGGCAATGGAGAAAATGAACTCAAGCCTTATGATTGCTACCCGCAACTTCAGCTAAGGGAGAAATCTCATTTCAAGTGAGTGCACAATGCTTTCCTAATGTATATCAAAAGAACACTTCAAGGAGGAATGCACCAGAGGCTAAGTCACAAAGCAAAGAGTTTGATCAATAGGTATGGATCTTGGTTTACCCAGTTTCCAAAGTTTACAGATGTCAGAATCCAAGGATTCACTGGAAATCGTTACAAGTTGCCTATCTATCCAACAAATCGGATGATTTTGCTTGAAGTCCTGAGGCAACTAGAAGAATACCAGAACATCCAGAGGCCAAGTAAGAAGGCGGCTATTACTTTCCCATTCTTTATTGGGAATATGTTAGAATCCTATCCGTCAGCACAAGCAGTCGAGAGTGCCAGGCTAGAAATCCAGTGGTACCCGTTCACAACCTATAAGTCTAGGGCCAATTTTGACCCGCATCATCATATTCGGACTGTGGATGGGAGAAGATACAAACACAGAGTAGAATAGGAGGACTTCTAGGCGAACACCGCTGATGAGTACGAAGTCTAAAGAAGATTATGGTCTAGAGTGCCAGTGGACTTTATGAGACCAACCGAACTTTGTCAGGTGCCCAATCAATTGCAGGATGATGGAAATTATGTCCAGCCGTGCTTCGAGGAGAACCGACCTCTTCCTTCCGTGAAGTGGTCAGAGCCTGACCATTCAAATTTGGCGACATTAGTGAGACCAGTGATCAAGTACTCTCAGTGGTGGGTCGACCATCAGGTCCAAGAGTTGAGACAGAAAAGAATAACGTTCGCGTATGATTTACTGAGCGAGACGAAGTCATACTCCTCCAATGTCAGCGCATCCCTTCATGATGATTTAGTTGAGATTGGCAAGAAGAGGAAAGAAGTAGATGCAAGCATACAACCTGTCCAGAAAAGACAGAGGATGGAACCATCTCGCTCCGCGGCGTCTCGGAATATTGATGAGCTGGTAGCTACCGCAGACGAATCCTTGGCTGAAATGTTGAGACCTTCTACAGTTTAGGAAAAGGACAATAAACCAATCCAGTTAGATGACAATGAGCCCCCATCTCCTACGGGCACAGAAATACTGGGTTCGGATAATGATGTGGAAGTCCAAAATGATGACCTCGAAGAGGGAATGATTTCCGCCCTCAGAGGAGTCTTGGATATTCCAAATGAAGGGAACGTTCAGGAGGAAGATGGTATCGAGCAGCCTACCATTCCAGATTGGCTGAAGGAGAGGATGAAAATTCAGGCAGCAGTTGAGGTCCCAGAAGAAGATGATACTGCGGATTTCTTGGCAAGGTTGGAACAGGTTGCTACTAAGAAACCTGCCAAGAAATTTTCCACCATTCAGAGGGACAAAGCCAGCAACCGTTCCATACATATCGCAGTACCAACAGTGGATAAAGCACAAGATGAGATCACTCCCCAGGAATACGCCATAACCACTATAGACCTTGGCCCAACAACAAAAGGCCAGGAAGTGGAAGAACTGGACAATTCCGTCTCAACTATCAAGGCGAGATTGGAAAAGGAAGTGGCAAAAAAGCAAGAGTACAAGAGGGAGATTGAGCGCCTGAAGGAGTATATATGACATCTGACCCAACCACTCAATCAGGGTGATGCAGTAGCTCCTCCTCTTCTCCATTCCTCACTGGAGATGGCAAAGGATGTGGGAGAAGGGATAGTCACAGCTGTCACATCCCTCGCATTGAGAAAATATGTTTGGTTATATATATTTTGAATACAACGATCGTTGCAAGTAATTGCTTTCATGGGATTATGACATTGAGAATGCAATAGTTGTTTTATCGTAACTGTAATGTTAACAAACTTTTATTCTGCCAGTAAATTTATTGTTCGCGGGAAGTTGAATGAAATTACGAGATTAAATTTAATGCATATTATTAAGCCGTTGAGAATGATCTAATCCATAATCCTTGTCAGTGGATGCAGGATTGCCGACGCCGTGAGGGAAAGGGGAATATCATCAGGGAGAGGACATGGTTAACAATGGATCAATATTATTGTCTACCTCGAGCTGGTGTATGACAAATGTCTAAATCGTAACTTGGCCATAAGTAATTAAATTTAATTATTTATTAGGTTAGCCAGTTTAAAACAAATAAATCTATAATCACCTTTAAAGGAGATTGTAAATGGTTAATAAATAATAAATCAAAATAATGGATATAATTAAATATTTTATCCTTTTGGAAATTAGCGAACCAAATTCTTGATGACTATATATATTTTCGTAGGAGGATATTTAATATTAAATTAATAATAAGAGATACAAGATATTTGCCATCGAATTGAATATAACGTATGTAAGTCTTAAGTTAAAAATTAATAGAATAAATTCTGGTGTTGTCGGTGGTTTTGAAGCGGACATATTCTTCCTCCATGCCTTGATTTGAAACGACCAAGACGGGTAAGCCAGGAGTCGCGTGACTCTTGCAGTCTTGGCGGAAGACTTTTAGAGCAATATAGTGGAAGTCGAAGGGGGAGGATATGCACTTCATTCTTCTGCAACGCCATCTCTCTGAACTCGGCCTTGATATCTGTGGGTGTTGTGTTTCATCTTTATAACCTATCTTTCTTTTCTTCATTGGAATTCCTTGGAGGGCGTCAACCTGGGTAACTCGTGCTTTAGTATGGAAGAATGCTGGTTGCAATCCGTGTCATCTTGGCAAATCATCTGAATTATCAAGCAGAGCTTTTACGAATTTCAATTTAATTATCCAGGCATGTATGGTAGAACTCTAAAATCTAAATGTGTTACCCAGCTTGGATAGCATTAAAACGTGAGTGATACTAATTTTTTTTTATAAAATATTATTAATGAAAATCTTGCCAGATGGAAGTAGAATAGAAATTCGTTTTAGATAATAAATACTCCATAAAAAGGAATGAACAGTTAATTTGAGCTTTATCACCCATCTAAAAACCCTTTCTGAGTCGAGCTCTTTTGATTTAACATTGGCTCTGTTTCACTCAAACCCAAGTCGAGCTCTTTTTCTTCTTTCTGTATATATTGTTCTTAGTAAATCTGAGAGAAGTAAATTACAATCTTAAATTCTGAATCACTGTGGTCTACTCAAATTTTCTTGGAACCTGAATCTGTTCCAAACCACATTAATTCTTGTCAATCAAATAGTAAATCAAATTTGAGAATATCTTGAAACAAATAATAGTGAAAGTGTTCTCCCTTGTTATATGTAAGATTTAGCTTATGTCTTCTTGAGAAAAATAATTCTGGCCTGAGCTTTTTCTACACCTTCTCATCTTTGTAATTTTGATTGAAATCTATGTTGCAAGAATTGAGCATCATTCTCTAATATTGTGTTTCATCGAAGGGTATGACTTGATTTGTTAGACACCTAAAGAAGTAATTTGGTGTATATTAAGTCTCGAAGAATCTCAGAATTCGACTCTTGCTTATTTCCAATACATGCTCGGTGGAAATTTTTCTTGTTGATCTTGTGTATTTGATGCCCCTGCTTTGTATTTCCTCTTTAGTCATAAATCAGATTTGAATTGGAGTCCATGAATGCATTTTCTCACCGGAATCTTATCAGTTTATAAATTGGTCATAGCTCTCCCTTTTATTCTATTTGAAATTATTAATCAACCATCTGTCTCCTTTTCTTTTGAGGCCTTTAACTTGATGAAACCCTCTTGAAGGACAAGTCCCATCTTCTTTTCTTTATGTGTTAAGTATACCAAATGGTCTTTTAAGAGGTGATTTGACATCAAGCCAAGATTCTCTTATATTCTTAATATCATTTGATGCACGAGGATTTTAGAGGAAAGTTTTGAATTCCAAGTATTGTTATACAAAACACAAAATCCTTATAGTCTAGTGAGACTCCTCAATCTCTCATAAGTTTGAGAATAGTAGATTATTATTACTCAGATGAAATAATTCATGTGATGAATTCCTCTCCTTCTAAAAAAAAGTAACAGCATAATCCTTAAACAAGAAGTGAATTCCAAACAAAGTTCTTGTATTGTTAAATCTTAAGGTTAAGACTTAACCTCAAACTACGAGAAGATCGATAATCAAACCAATTATGGTAATATTAAAACTTGAACTAAGAATTATCATGTCGAGCAAGGGTGAGAGTGCTGACGGCACCAGAGTGCCAGAGACATCAGCACAAGAGTGCTAGTAATATTAAAATCCTTGGCCAAGGTACGATGCGAGATTCAGCATCTGTCAGCTATCAAGTACCAGATATACCACTGATCAGAGAGGCCTTTCTAGTTGGGAGGTACCCTTAGTTAGGACGATCAGGAGGTATAGGTCCTTGACACCAGGCTCAGAGACATGAATGATAATTGATCCATGTTGATTACCCTCATGAAGGGCGGGTTCTTCAGTTGAAGAAACTCGGGAGACCAGTAGGTCTTGGTTGGGCGGTAAAGCCCCTGATGATAAATCTCTTTCCCTCGATAAAGATTTTCAAGTATGACAGTATGTAGATGATGTCAAATGTATTTCTTCCTCTCTCGTAAATCCAGGTACATGCAATGTTTTTTTTTTTAAGCTTACTTTCATTTATGCAATGAATGATATTCTTATATGTTAAATGTACGTTATAAGAATTTGCAGTTAATTAGTTAGACAGTTACTTGTATCATTCAGCTGAAATGAAGGATTTGACATTAGTTAATGAATAATGAGAAGTTATTTCCTTTCCTTAGTTCATATAATGGTTAAATGGGAACCCTAGTTTGACAGTTATTTAGTTTTAATCTTTTGTAATACGGTTGATGGAAAACAGTTGGATGTTACTTTTCAGCTGAAACTGAAACTTAGAAGTTAGTTGGAAAATTTAAAATGAATAGTTGAAGTGATTTGGAAACCCTAGAATGAAAACAAGTTAGTTGTTCTTCGGCTGAAACTGATAGATGGTTGAATTTTTAAAACTGTAGACTGGAAGGGTTGTTACAACAGCCAAGGAAACCCAGTAATGGATGGTAAGCAAGGCAAAGGAAGCAACTTCGTTCATGGAGAGATTGACGCTTGCTTACGGACAAACCTCTTCTTTCCTTTCCAGATTGGTTGACATGGCGGAAACTTGGGACAACCTTCCAGATATTCAGGAGAGGCTCATTCCATGCCTCAAAGTACTAAAGGGAGTTCCAAGGGAAGAATTAGTCGAAGGAAAAGTGATTGCTGCAAGAGCGGCTTATGATTTTCACCATTGGTTTTGGGTAGTGACAATACAGAGAGAGATTCTGGAGAAGGCAAAGGCAAATGGGCTCAGAGTTGAGGAGCAAGTTAAAGAAATCCAGGAGAAGATTTATATGATAGCTACAGATGTGTTTGACAGAGAGATTGTCAAGGAAAATGACATGCAGCTGGAGAAGTTGAAACATAAGGTTCAGGAAGTTTTCTTCTCTACTACTGGACCAATTCTGAGACAGGATTTCACAAAAGTGGCGAATCTCTTGTCCATCTAAGATGATTTTGTGAGACAAGAAGCATATTGGGAGAACACCTTCGCCAAATGTGTTGAGGATTTGGACGGGCTTGAATTCAGGATAAGCATGCTGCCACCAGTCACGATGGAGGAAGTTGTCACGATCGTGTCTAGATTCGTCGAGCACAATGCTGTCCAAGAGGATAGGGACGCCTTGCCTTGAAGATAGCTCCAACTGCTTGTTCACTGCTTGATTACTGCTTGTTTACTGGTTGTTAACTGATGTTATTTTGGGCAACCCTAACTAGGGTTGAGTTGTATTAATCTTGGCTGTTGATGTTATTTTAATCTTGGCCTTCATTTGGTTTTGAAAACTCTATTTAAACTTGTGATCTCTCACTTTCATTGGTGTGGAGACAGTGTATGAAATTGTTGCATTTAGACTATTTCCGATAATAAAAGCTCTTATTCATGATTTGCTTTGAATCACTTTTATTGTCAAGTAGTAAGCAAGTTTGCATAACTTCTTCTACCATAGCTTAGAATTAGACTACAATTAAGTAGAATTTGCTTTGAATGTTTGTTAAGTGAATGCGACATTGATCGTATAGATTAAATGGTGAAATATTGCTCATACTTTCTTCGAATGGATGATTTTCATTCGATGTGTAAAGTTAGCCTGAGCTTGTGATTGTGGATGCTTAACTTCGGTCTTATTCGAGGCTTGAAAATTATAATCACACCCTTTGAAGATTGCACCCACTTTGCGTAGTTGTCACAGGGAGGCGAAACAAAGCGTGGTTACTTGTTTCACCTAATCTTTATTGTCTCTTGAATTCCTAGGCGTAAAATAGATTCTCTAAACCCTTATCTTTTTCCCCTTTTTTTGAGACGCAAACTGAAAGTCCCAACCGAAGAAGCCTTTAATGATAAATTCATCTAAGTCCCGAACTTGTGAAGAATTCTTTAACGTAAGTCCCTTTGTGTATTACCAGCAAATCACAACGCCCATTGAGCTTATCCACATGTCATGACCTAACAAAAGAAACCTTGGAGTCGCCATATGATCTTCTCGCAATCTTAGCATACGCAGTGACTTTGTTCAAGAGAGGATAGAGTGTCTTTGGACATTTTATTCTGAAGTGTTCGATGGATGATAAAACGTACACCAGCATTGTCCAAGGTGAGACAAAGTAGAACTTGGTTGAAGTTTGTGAAATTTCATCCCCACGCCCACACCTAGGATAGATCATAACATTTTTAATCCCTCCAGCCATTCAAATTCAGTACTTTCTGGTTAGTTTAGGAAATTCGAGCTTCATTAATAAATCTCCCAAATCTGGAAAATCCTTTTCTCTCAATTGAACAATTGTGTAAGTCCCCTTGAAATACCAGCAAATCACATCAAGCCAATTGAGTCTACATCCACTGCATAAAGGACCCTTAGAGTTGAATGCATGATCTTTCGCAATCTTAGCATGTAGGAGATTTTGATCAAGAGAGGATACAGTGACCGTTGGAAACTTTGTTCTGTGTTGGTGCGGTCATAAAACAGTCATCAACAGGAAGCAACATAGGGCTCCTTTTCCTGCTGCAGAAAACCGACCCTCTAGTCCCTTAGAATTGGTTCACACTGATCTCTGCAGACCTATGCCTTGCAGTCATCCAAATACCCAATATTTTCTTCTCTTTGTGGATGATTATACAAGAAAAATGTGAGTCTATTGTTTGTCTCACAAGCATGAGTCATTGGAGAAATTCAAGGAGTTTAGATCTCTTGCAAAACAGTCATCTGGTCAGTCTCTCAGAGCCCTTCGCTTAGATCAAGGGGGAGAATTCACAAGATTTTGGAGCTTACTTGCAGAAACATGGCATACAAAAACAGTTGACTACTGCACATACGCCACAACAGAATGGTTTTGCTAAGAGACGTAATCATACTATTGTTGAAATGGTGCGATGCATGTTGAAGGATGCAAATCTTGATCTTGCATTCTAGGTTGAAGCAATTCACACAGTAGTATACTTGTTGAATCAAGCACCCACCAAAGTGCTCATTCAGGTTGTTTATGTCAATGATCTGGTCATCACAGGGAGTTCTCCACAAATGATTGATGCAACAATGAATGATCTCAAACGATCGTTTGACATTATAGATCTTGGGCTCCTACATTATTGTCTTGGACTTGAAGTGTGGAAGAAGAATCAGATATATCTTTCTCAAGTGAAGTATGCCAAGACACTACTCGAGGGATTCCACATGGAAGATTGCAAACCCATGTCGAACCCCATGGAGACATGTTTGCAACTTTCCCAACACGATCCATTTGCTCAGGTGAATGCTACACTTTATCACCAATTGATTGGGAGTCTCATCTACCTAACCTATACTAGGCCAAATATCAATTTTGCTATCAGTTATCTTTCTAAGTTTATGCAGGAACCTAAGGATGTTCATTGGAAGGCAGCACAGAGGGTTTTGAGATACATTCGTGGTACAATGGCATATGGCTTGGAATATAAGCAAACTGTAGATTTTTCATTGTATGGGTACACAAATGCGAACTATGCAGATTTAGTGGATGATAGAAAGTCTACTTTAGCCTTCATTTTCTTTTTGGGTTTTGGTCTGATTTCTTCGGGAGCAAGAAGCAAACCATTGTTGCTCACTCTTCCACAAAGGCAGAATATCGCACTGCAAGGGGGGTTGTCTATGAGGCGATATGGTTACATCGCATTTTCACAGGTATGGGTGTTCCTGATACAGGTCCTACCACTTTGTTCTGCAACAATCAGAGTGTGTTGAAGCCTTTTCACAATCCAATTTTTCATGAGTGTACCAAGCATATTGAGGTTCAATGCCATTACATTCATGAGCATGTTCAGCAACAAAATATACAGCTCCAGTTTTGTCCAACTCACGAGCAGCATGCAAACATGTTTACCAAATCAATTCCAGCCGTGAAGTTTGAGGCTTTTCGAACTTTCATGCCTTGGTCTCTTGGGCATACGATGTGATAAGGGGGGGTGTTAGAATAGTTTGTTTATTACATCATTATTTTAATAATATGTGACTACTTATGTAGTTACAATACAGTTGACTGGGTATGCCCGATCAGGTTGGTGGATAACCAACCTTTCTTTGTATATATTCTTTCCTTACTGATTAATTGTATCGCTCGATTGCTCTCTACGTTTTATCAGCTTCAAGCTTTCCAACGGTGTGAAAGATCATCTACGGTTTGCTAATGAGATGGCTTTATCTCAGAAGTCACATAGTGCTTTATTGGAGAGAATTCCATATCAAAGGGTTTCAAAGGATTCATCAGAACATTGGAAGTCAAAGGTTATTGCTCTGCCGCTACAGAGGCGTGAACAGTGCCGAGCTCCAGTACTCATGCTACAGAGCTAGGTTATCATTATTGGAAAACAAATCTGGTTATCCACCTTTCTAGAGCAAACACGTGGGGATTTTTGGACAAAGCAATTGGGGTTTCTTGCTGCTGTAGACATTCTAATCTGTTCTGGGCGTGACTTCCTACCTAGGTATGTTCTTAATTGCTGTTGACAGCCTTTGGCAGTAGCTAACATCTGTTTCCTAGCATATTCTTGCTGTTGGGCGAGTTTCCTTTCTGAAAAACATCATTCATTGGAGTGTTTCATCATCCTGGTACTTATTTTTTGTAATAGAAGTTTGATATATACATATCTCTGCAATTTATCTCTGTACTGGACTGAGCTATCATTGTTGTAGCTTTCTGTAGATACCCCTGTTCTCACTTTCTATGAAACTGCTTGTTTTTTCTTGTTTTCAGACGTTTTTGGTTTTTTTTGTGTTTTTGCATGAACAAATGAAAGTTGCGATTTTTGAAAGAAATTGCTTTAAAATGTAAATAAAATATTACAATGCCAATAATGATGGAAACTACGGGATCTAATGATGCCAGTCAATTTATTGATCATCTGGATTGATTACATCTAAGATCTGACAACATGCAACGAAAAAAGCAACAACTTTAATGATGAAAAAACCTGGTATTTGCAGTAGGTTGTGAGACTAATGAATTTGCGTGCCCATCATAGAGATCCACTTTTCCCCTGCGCCAGATGATAGCAAATGTATCCAATGAAGTATGCGCCCCTACTGGAGATGGCAGACTGCCAAAAGAGAAGGCGATTTCCCAAATGCAAGAGGTACGGCCTGGTACCGGAAAAGTAAGGCCCTGCAGCAATAGTATGGCTTTTGTAATAGCAGGAAACAATAAAAAGTACGGCCCTTATTTGTTGTCTCCAGATCTCAGGAAATAGGCGCCTGTAAATAAGACTCTTTTCCAGATGAATTCCACACTGAAAACCCTGAATATATTTTTGACTGTGAAGCTCTGTGATAACTTCTGGATGAAGATATCTCTCTAAAAGCAATAGATCAGCTGATATTTCACAGCCTCTGAATTGCAACACTGAAGATGGCTCGTTCTCCAATGCTAGCAGCTGAGACCCTTAGGCTCCTATTCTCGAAGAAGACTTGATCAAAAATTCGATTTCAACATAATGAGCTCAATTCCCAATGAAAACCCTTATATCCATCAAAAGTTCGACTTTTCTCAAAAAGGCATCATTTAAATAAATTCGAACTTTTCTTTTTAATTTTTCAATAGTTTTTGAAAGCACTTTTAATTATAAATTATAATTAAAAAGTATTTACTAATGTTGGTCGAGACATACAAAAATCACTTGATTATAATATTAAATAATATTATAACTTTCAAAACATAACTCAAATAATTAATATTTAAAGCAACAATTAAAATAGTAATATCTCCCTCGTCGTCGATTCCGCAGGCAAACCGAAGCCGGTGGTGGTGATTGATTTGCACATGGCATTGACCATCTCTAAAAATAGCGAGGGGTATCCGGCGAATGACCTAACACTAAAATAGCAAGTCGGGGCAAATGATGTCCGAATAACCACGACGAAAGCCAGCGGTAAGTCGGCTGACGAAAGTAAACCAAGCTCCATCAAGACCCTCTATCCATCCTATCATCCTACGAGGGTCGCATAATAGACTAATCATAAGCTCTGAGAGATGTCAACTGGAAGGGGACATGACAGTCCGCCCCTCCTGAAATTGCTTGTCCTCAAGCAATCTCAACTCCGGATGCTGCAAAATATCCTCGCTCTCCCGCTAGCATCTCAGCAGCCAACTCTCTGAAACTGTAATATTTTATAGTCTCCCTCATGGCATACTCTACTGGCCAACTTGAGATAGACTCGGTATAAGATCAACTTTTCCTAAAGTAAATACAAGGAGTACAAAACTACTTGAGGCTACAGTGCCTTCTTGAGATGTGACACATGAAAAACATTGTGGACCTTGCTATCTATTGGAAGCTCTAGCTCATAAGCCACCTCTCCAACACGCCTCACAATCTTGAAGGGACCATAATACCGTGGCTTGAGCTTCTCAGAACCACTCTTCCTGAGTAGGTAGCCCAGTGAGAACTGACATGAATAAACCATGTGTCACACCTCAAAACCTCCCTACATCCTCTCTTACAGTACATGTCTGCATACCTTTGATTTTGTGCCTTAGCAATATTCTCATGAGCCTCATGGTCATCACGACTCTCGCAATAGATCTCGGCCTGGGCACTCTCATCACTCATTGGCAAATCCATAAACTAGAAACACACCGCATAACAATACTAGCGCCATGAGAGGACTGTCCCCAGATGGTGTGAAAAGTAGTATTGTGGCAGTGCCCACAGGCTAATCCACTTGACCCAGCCTTTTGCTGCCACCGTGTACTTCCTAAGGTAACCTTTACCCTTGTTCACTATCTCAAATCGACCATCGATCTGCTTGGTGCAGTAGCAGTGCTGGGTCCTAAAGTCTGAACACCTCACGCGGTAACAAAAGGCAAACTATTTTATTAAGCTCCTGTAACTCAAGGGCAACCCATGTAGTCTGAAAACCTCACGGAAGAAGACCTCTACTACCTGTGTAGCTGTGTAAGTGGTGGTGATCGGAAAGAAGTGGGCATACTTCGTTAGCCGATCCACAACTACATATATACAATCTCGTCCTTGGGCTTTAGGCAAGCCTGTAATAAAATCCATCGACGGGCATTCCCACTTCCTATTAGGAATCGGAAGTGGCTGCAATAATCACGCCAATCGCCGCGTTCTCCGCCTTGTTACTGGCGACAAGGCACTTCTGCTGCGTCTTGAAGAACATCGCCAAGTCCTTTCCATGTGAACCTTTCCCGTATTTATGCATGTCTTAAAATACAGGGATGTCTGGCATGGAGCACATCATGAAAACTCGCATAATGTTCTTTCATCTACGATCCTCGGATCAATAAAATCACCCATTCTTAGCAAATGATCAAGTCATTCCTGAGGCCTTATACACAGTGTCAATCATGGTTCCCTCAGCAACATCTGGATGCCCGAGCATCGCAGCATACTACGCCACAATCAAATGCCTCCCGGAGTCCTGCGCAGTATGTACCATAGAACTCGGGATAAGGCCGGGCGTGAGGCGTCAGCCACTACGTGCAGGTTGCGCCTTGATGTGGGTGATGTCAAAGTCATATGCTATAACACTCACCATACGCTGATGATCATTCCAGAGTCTGCTGCCCCGAGGAAATGCCTCAAGCTGGCCGTGAGTGGGTTTAATGCAAAACTCTACGCTTAGAATCTTTATAAATTTGGCCAAGGCATGCATTATGGCGTATCTCATATCATAAATACTGTAGAGCCTCTTTGGTCCTCTGAGTTTTCGGCTCTCATAAACAATAGGGTGCTTGTCCTGCATAAGCACTGCTCCAATGCCCTCACCAGAAGCATCGCACTGAAGCTCAAAAGGCTTCAAAAAATCTGGTAGTGCCAACACTGGACACGTAGTCATCAGCTCCTTGAACCTCACGAAACACTCCTGTGCCTCAGGAGTCCAACAGAATGCACATTTTTTCAACAAATCTGTCATAGGTGCTACATGACATGAATAACCATTCACAAATCTGCGGTAAAAACCACACAATCCAAGAAATCCTCGCAGTTGTGTAAGGTTCGCCGAAGTAGGCCAATCTATAATAGCACGGATCTTCTCAGGATCGTAATGTCCCTTCTCGGCGGTGATCGTTTACGTTATTGGTTGGCCTATTCCGGGAACCGTGGGCTATGCGGATGAGGTAGAATAGGGTTTCTAGTTTTGAGGGTTGTTGTGGGTTGGATTTTACATTGCCCAGGATTCTTCTGCAGGTTTTCGAGAGAGCTTGGTGGTGTATTCGATTTGGCATTAAGACGCTTGAATTTACTATTTTTAGTAAATTCTATTTTTGGCAGTGGACAGTTGGATTCAGTTCAGTGGATCACTTCTTCAGTTGTTTCAGCTGGCACTTCAGTTCTTGGCCTTGGGCGCATTATTCTTGGTGAGATAAGTAATTTTCTTATAATATTATATTTTAATATTATATGACCCTTTTGTATAGCAAGCACAACTTAAGTTGTTTTAAAAGAGGGACTTTAAGGGTCTAGGCGCCATGGAGGAATAAGTTGTATTTTATAAAGTCAAATATTGAGCTTTTGAAAAAAGGACGCCTATATGAAGGTTTGACTTTATTTTAAAATGTGAAATAAGCAAAAGTGAAAAATGGACGCCATCTCTTGGAGGGAAAAGGAGAATTTGAAATTAGGGTTTTGGGCGCCCTCTGGAAGCTTCTTGATGTTTCTCTCTCGTCTATATATTCTGGCCTCAGCTCGTCATTTGGTATCTTCTGTCTACTACACCGTTATGCTGCTGGATTGTATTCAGGCACTCGCTTCGAGGAAAGCACACCTCCTAGCATTGGCTCATCTTCTTGCTTGAAAGATAGCAACTAGTTGAGAGGTTAGCTTGTATTAGGTTTGAATTGCATTTCTAGTTGAGTAATTGCATTGTTGGAGTTCTAGTTTACATTTTCTGTCATATTTTGATGTTGCTGAATGTCATTGAGGAATGTAAGAATCGCTCGTAGCTCATGAAATAAAAATGTTATCATTCTGGGTGTTGGATCTTTCAATCTGTTTATGAAGGGCGACCATGCTTGCCAATTTCCAGATTTTATTTATGTCTCTTTGATTTTATAAAGGAAATTCGCCCTTGCAGCTGGGCCGTACCATCTTGAGGTACATTGGAGTTTGTGCAAAAATAAATAAGGCTTGTTTTGAGTGGTTAGGGATTGTATCTTGGGTGCCTGCATCAGTATAGCAATCTGCATTTGATCTTTCGTCAATAGGATGTGTTTAGAGTGAGTTATATGCATTTTGATGAGTTTTCATGCTGCTGTTCTGTATCATTTCTGTCAAAAACAGTCACATCAGATTTGAGAAAGTTCATTAGTGTGTGAGGAGTTGATATCCAGTGAGCTTGGGAGTGTGAAAGGGAGTTCTTAATTTGATATAGCCTCGAAAGGATTCTAATCTTAAGATATTGACAAACTCTCTAATTTATTGTAAGCTGAACAGTAGTACTGTCAGCAATTCTCTCCTCTCATTTGGTATTTACTTGTACTGCCCACTGAATAAGTGGAAGAGGTTGGCTTGCCGCCTTTTACTTTCTTGCATTGTAAGTTTCCTAAGTCTCCGCCATATGGTCGCCTCCTATCCTTCACGGATCGAGTAGCACATACTTGGTGTTGAGCTATTTTCAGTATTGCAATAGATAGGGATCCTCTGACCGAATGCTCGTCGTTCGCCGGCGCATCGCTGGTTAGAGTTCTTGTTCAGTATTTACTTTGAGATCCTCGACCAATGCTCACACCTTGCCCCGCGCCGGGATCTGGTGTACATTCGGTTAAGGTTATACCACATCGTTTTGGTTTATGCCTAACTTGGGTGCATGTTGCATTATAATCTTTTGTGAAAAACAAAAAAATTTGGTCCGGTTCATTACAGGATCCATCTGCACTCCCTCTGCACTGATGATATGACCTAAGTAGAGCAACTCAGTCATCCCCAAATCACACTTGGACTCCTTGGCGTACAAGGACTCCCTCTCTAAAATGTTGAGTACTATCTCCGGATGAGCCAAATGCTCCTGCCATGTCCTGCTGTATATCAAGATGTCATCGAAGAAGACAAGTACATATCTCCTCAACTGCGAATGGAAGACCTTGTTCATAGTAGACTGGAAAGTTGTTGGAGCATTGGTTAGCCCAAATGGCATCACCACAAACTCAAAATGTCCACAATGACAACGGAATGCAGTCTTCTCAACATCCTGCTCACGAACTCTGATCTGATGATATCCTGATCTCAAGTCTATCTTTGTGAAATAACATGCACCATGGAGCTCATCAATAAGCTCATCTATACGAGGTATGGGGTACCTGTTTTTCATGGTCCTCTTATTCAGTACTCTGTAATCGATGCACATGCGAAGAGTACCATCTTTCTTCTTCACTAAAACAACTGAAGAAGCGAATGGTGATTTACTAGGTCGAATGTGACCCATAGCAAGCAGCTCCTTGATAGTCTTCTCTATCTCATCCTTAAGCCGCTTAGGATGCCTGTATGGGGTAATCATGACGGGCTTAGCGCCCTCCTCAAGCTCTATAATGTGCTCAATACCCCTGTCTGGAGGTCTCCCTGGTGGAATATCACTGAAAACCTTCTCATGCTTAACTCTCAACTGCTGAATGTCAGGATGATACTCGGTCTTATGCTGTCCCTCCTAAATAGGTGTCAATGTGCACTCGGCAGCCCACTCTACCATGTCATGTCGCATGAGTCTCTCCATCCGACGGAAGGAAATAGTCTTGACATTACTGTCCCGAATGGCCTTCAGGATATGTGTCTTCCCATCCACATCAAACCGAATCTCCATGTCTTTGAGACGAAGAGTGACTTCCTCAAGGGAATGAAGCCACTTCATGCCCAAGACTAAATCAATATCTCCCATGTTCACCACGTAATAATCAGCTTTGAATTCATAGTTATTCAAGCACAAGGGGAGATCCTTAATCATACGATCACACCTGAGAGTGTAACCGTCGGCCACCTTAACCCTAATGCCTTCAAACTCCTCAGTTATGAGTCCGCGCTTCTCCACAAATCTAGCATCAATAAAATTGTGGGTGGCTCCTGTATCAAGAAGGGTGATGACCCTTTATCCTGCCAAAACTCCACGAAGTTTGAAAGAACCCTCCTACTGAAAGCTAGATAGTCGTGCCTCCTGAATCTGAAACTCTGACTCTACCTCCGCCTTAGGCTCTGAATCCTCTGGTTCTAACTCCTCAGAACTCTCCTGCTGTTCGGAACTCTCAGATTCCGAATCCTCGTAATAAGCCCACATTACTCTATTGGCCTTACCCTTAGGCCACAAAGGACAATCGTGGCTAGCATCGTAGGGACCTTTGCAGTAGAAGCAAAGCTTCTTCCTGCATAAATCATTAAGAGCCTCTTGATCCAAGGGTGCTGCTGATTTTCCCTTTGAATCACTCTTGAAATCTGATTTCTCTCTGTTAAAATCTGATTTCTCTCTGTTTTTGTTGAATCCCTTATTGTCCCTGAATGAAGAAGTGTTTCTGGAGTTGAATTTACTGGATGGTGTTGCAAATTCCATGCTGCGTGCCTTCTTCATAGCTTCCTGTAGCGAAGGCGGATCAAATGCTTTGATCCAACCTCTCAATGGTTCCAACAGTCCCTCCATGAAAAGCACTACAAGTCGCCTCTCTAAAATATTAGGAACCATAACCGACAATCGTTGGAAGTCACCTATGTAAGACTCCAAACTGCCACTCTGTCGCAACTAAGCCAAATCTCTGAAATAGGATTCTGGATCCTTCCTGTCGAATCGTTCCACCAACCTGTCAACGAACTCCTGGTATGTGGTGATACGATCGTGCTGGAGTGTCACCATCCCGTGATGCCACCAGTCATAAGCTGCTCCCTCAAGATGCAACGTAGCATACCTAATAGCATCCTCCTCAGCCATAAGACGCAATGTGAGGAAAGTATCAAGTTTACTGATCCAGGCCTGTGCTGTGACCTTGCCACTACCGTCAAACATGGCTAGAGTAAGTCTGTTTGTGGCATGCTTCAGATCGCTATTATTATTATGTCTAGGCCTCCAATCCTATCGGCCCCTGTGATGCTCTCTCCTTTGTGTGATGAATCTATCAAAAGTGATCCTCTCTCTGACCTCTGGTTACAGTAACTCCCACTCATCGTTCGCTGCCATAAGTGTATCAGCGAACATTTCCTCATGCTCCTCACCTACAATAGCCTCATCGGGCTCCTGTCTCACAAATGTAGGCCTAGTTGCCCTGTCTGTCGTCCGTGAAACAATCTTAGGTGCTCTCCTTGATCCTGCATCACTCCTATTCTCGTCACGATGTGGTGACGGTCTCCTCGGCATACCTAACCTCTGGATTGCCACTGTCAACTGCTGTAGTACATCGTTGGACTGCCGTTGACCTGCTCGTAAATATCTAAGAGTGTGTAAGACCTCTGCATCATCTTGATCTCTAGGGTTTTGCGGAACCTCTGTTCTGTCAGCCACGGTACCCTGCTGCCTGTTCAAACCCTATTGCCTGTCAATCAAGGCTCTCCTGTGAGTATAATATTTGTGAGGCCCAACCTCTTGTGGCTGCATAAGAATGCTAAACCCTCAGGATGGCAGGATTTAGCTATGATACAACTGTAGAAACCCCTGTTCTCACTTTCTATGAAACTGCTTGTTTTCTCTTGTTTTCTCTTGTTTTCGGACATTTTTGGTTTTTTTTGTGTTTTTGCATGATAAAATGAAAGTTGCGATTTTTGAAAGAAATTGCTTTAAAATGTAAATAAAATATTACAATGCCAATAATGATGGAAACTACGGGATCTAATGATGCCAGTCAATTTATTGATCATCTAGATTGATTACATCTAAGATCTGACAACATGCAACGAAAAAAGCAACAACTTTAGTGATGAAAAACCTGGTATTTGCAGCAGGTTGTGAGACTAATGAATTTGCGTGCCCATCATAGAGATCCACTTTTCCCCTGTGCCAGATGATAGCAAATGTATCCAATGAAGTATGCGCCCCTACCGGAGATATTTAAGGAATGCTAAAAGGTAATGTCCCTTCTATCGTTGATCAGTTTTACGTTTTTCATTTATTCCTAACCCGTGAGATCCGATGAGGTGAAAATTAGGGCTCTTTTGGGTTTGGTTTCTCGGTGGCATTCATATTATTTACTATTTTTTAGTAAATTTGTTGCAAGTGTTGGCAGCTTGTCAATTCTTAACCTTGGCGCTGGGAGCAGCTGCCATACCTTGTTTGGTCTTCAGTTGGCAAAAATATTTAATTAATGGCTTTTGTTCTAATTCACTGTTGACTCCCACCTTGGCCTAAGGAGATAACTTAAGTTGTTTTAAAGTGGGGCCATGAAGGGGTACGCGTTCATCATAAATTTAATTAGTCTTTATTCAAATATTTCATCATCTTGGAAAAAGGACGCCACTTTTATATTTTTGAATAAAGTGAATTTTTAAAGGCCTTTTGGGACGCCACCTTGTGAAGTTGAATGGTTTTGGAATTTGAAGGGTCTCCTGTGTCTCTTGGGCTGCTTCTCAGGCAATTGAAGAGGCATGTTGAGTTCTTATTTATTGACAGTCTTTGCTCCAGCTTTTCATCCATCAATTACCTTACTGTTATGCTGTCAAAATGACTATGGACATTTTGCTATTGCTTCGAGGATGCTACCTCCTAGCCCCTTCCCAATTTCGTGTTTGAAATATAGCACCTAGTTGGAATATTGCTGCTTCTCACAACAGACTAGCAGATTGAGCATTAAAGGTTGAGAATTTCGGTGAATTCTACAGTTTTGAAGTTCCTGGTTTTTACATAGCTGAAGCTGAGTTTTGTTCATAACTTCTAAAGCAAATTTTATTCTGTTCTGGGTACTTTGGCCATGCATTAGTCAACTGAAGGCGCCATCTTTCACAAAATTTGAGAATTAATTTCCAAGTATTCAATTTTATATTGCAAAGTCGATTTTCCTCAAGGGCCGTACCATTTAATGTTGTCTTGGGATTCGTGCCAAATAAAGTAGAGACTTTGATTGCTGTTTCTGGATTCTATCTTGGGCGCCAGACTTGTAAGGTGCTTTTGCAATTCGTTTCACGCCATTCGGAGAAGAAATAAGTGAGTTATGAGTGTTTTTCTGTTTTCCAGTTTGCTGTTCTAAATTTCCAGAACTCAGGAATTTGCATCAGATTTATCAGTTTCCAGTTTAATCACCATTTCAGTCATTGGAAAGCAAAGAACATTGTTATAATTCATTCTTATATCAATATTTCACTTCTCTATCATTGTAACTCATCTAATTGCAGTCATGTTGAAATTGTAAGGTTTTGATTAGTAGTACTAATCTAACCATTTTTATTGCTGCAACTATTTGATTTGTTTCTCATTAAAGTCCCCTGGATGGTTTACCGCCAGTGTGGTTAAATTGTTTGTAAATCTTGTACCCACTTAAGTGGTGAATCCCCACAGTTCTGTGGATGCCCGCCGCAGCGGATGAATTGCTTATTTTGTAATCTTTTTCCTCCCACTGCTTGGTGGTAGCGTGGAATTGTTCTCTCATGGCTGGTTATCCGCCTAATTAGTTCATAATTTCAATTTCTTAAACTCCGTCATATGTTAGCACCTCGCCCTCAGTGGGATCTTGAGTGCACATTCTTGACGTTGAGTAGTTCTTCTATTCAAGTTCAGTTTCTTCAGTTTAAGTTCAGTATCTTCCATTCAAGTTCAGATTTGTATTTGAGGCTAACGCTAATCCAATCATCCATTGCTGGTTATTTTGTGTTATTCCTTCAAAAAATTGGTTGTATTTCAAAAGAGAAGGCGATTTCCCAAATGCAAGAGGTACGACCTGGTACTGGAAAAGTACGGCCCTGCAGCAATAGTACGACTTTTGTTACAACAGCAAACAATAAAAAGTACGGCCCTTATTTGATGTCTCCAGATCTCAGGAAATAGGCGCCTGTAAATAAGAATCTTTTCCGGATGAGTTCCACACTGAAAACCCTGAATATATTTTTGACTATGAAGCTCTGTGATAACTTCTGGATGAAGATATCTCTCAAAGCAATAGATCACCGACATTCTCACCGAACTCCAACACCAAGATGGCTCGCTCTCCAAATGCCAAAACGAACCGGAACCCTTGGCTCTATTCTCAGAAGAAGACTTGATCAAAAAATCGATTTTTAACATAATCAGCTCTATTTTCAATGAAAACCCTTATATCCTCAAGAGGGTCGACTTTTTCCTCAAAAGGCATCATTTAAATAAAAGTTGAATTTTAACTTTTAATTTTTCAATAGTCTCGACGCACTTTTAATTATAAAATATAATTAAAAAGTGGCCCCCTTCAATGTTGGTCGAACCCCTTCAAGAAATCACTTAAGTTATAATATTAAATAATATTATAACTTTATAATATAAGCTTCAATAATTAATATTTAATTTGACAATTAAAATATTAATATCTTACTCAATTTACGTCCGATTAACGAACCGTCAGTTTTTCCGGAGGAATAAGTGATTGATTTCCCGTTTCCATGACTTCAAAACCATACCGCTAAAATAAAGGTAGGTGTTCGCTGAATGACTAATATCAAGTAAAATAGTGTCGCAAAGATTCAAATGAGCCCGAAACTAAAAGCCAATTGGTAAATTTTGCCGCTCCGAAGCCAAGCCCAGTTCCAACAAGACCCTCTATCCATCATATCAGCCTACGAGGGTCGCATAATAGGCTAATCATAAACTCTGAGAGATGTCAATTGGAAGGGGACATGACATACATGTTTCTCATCATAGGGTGCCTTGCACCAAAAACATAATTTTTTCTTTCGTAAATCATTCAATGTTTCTCTGTCAAATGGTGGTGCATTTGGTCTCTTAGGATCAGGTGGATCCCTCTTTCTGTCAAATGGCCTATTCCTGTCAAATGACCTATTAGGCCTCGTGTAGGGTGTCGAGCCTGAAGTGAACTTGCTGTGAGGTGCTGCAAGCTCCATGCTACGTGCCTTCCTCATGGCCTCCTGAAGAGTCGTAGGATCAAATGCCTTGACCCAACCTCTCATAGGCTCCATCAAACCCTTGACAAAGAGAATCACAAGTCTCCTCTCTGAAATGCCTATCACCATAATTGCAATCCTCTGAAAGTCACCGACATAGGCATCCAAACTACCTGTCTGTCTGAGCTGAGCTAGCTCCTTGAAGTAGAGTTCTGGATCTTTCTTGTTGAAATGCTCTATGAGCCTGCTGGTGAACTCCTGATAAGTAGTAACTGCATGATGGCCAAGTGTGTACATGCCGTGATGCCACCAGTCATGCGCCAACCCATCAAGATGCAATGTAGCAAACTTAATGGCCTCGTCCTCCTGCATAGGTCTCAGTGATAGGTAATTGTCCAACTTCTGGACCCAAGACCTCGCTGAACTCTTATCAGACCCATCAAAGTAAGGCAAGGTGATCTTGCTAACTGCATACTGTAAATCTCTATTCACCTGTAGTTGTGGCTGCTGGTACTAAGGAGTCCTGCGGTCAAATCTACCTCCCCCTCTAGGTTTATGCACATCCATAAACTCATGAAAAGTCAAAGCCTGCCTGATCTCAGGGGCTAATGACAAATACTCACCATGAAATCTAGTCACATCTGCCACCGACATGCCATTGTGTGGCTGAAACTCCTAATGATGACCCTGCTGCTCTGCCTCCGAAGTCAGAGGTGGTGTCTCTCTAGGTATGAATGTAGGATGTCCAAGCCTACGCTCATGATAGATAGGTGATGATCACTGCGGGTGCTTCGTATAATTGCTGGGTCGGTCCACTTACCGCCCCAGCGGCCGGGATGATTGTCGCAGCCGATGCTACCAAGGGCTGGTCCATGCCTACCGCCCTGAAAGCGGCAGATGGAGTGAGCATCATTCATAGTGCTCCATCAACTGACATCATGTCCATCATATTGTTAGGTTCGTGGTTCAAACTTCCTGTATTATCACTGTGATAAGGCCGGAGTCCCTATGCGTGCCTCTACAGAATCTCACGGTTCCGCCATTAGCAGGGACACTGCATCATCGCTATTGAACCGGATCTGGAATTTAGAACCCCGACACCGCTCCTCACCTTCAGAATAGGTGGACTCCGGCCCAATCCTCAACTCGCCGGTTCTATAATTGCTAGACCTTTTCGATACATCACGCATTCAAAATGGGGACCCCTAATTTTGCTCCATTCTGGTCTTTTGGCATTGGTTTTTGTCTCTCTCTGTCTGTCTCTTTTCTGGTGTCTGCCTTTCCGGGGACGTTCCCGTCTGTGAGCTTAAACCTAAATTTTGGCCAAGTTTGAAAATTAGGGTTTCCATCCTTTTGGTCAGTCTGAGGTCGAACAAAGTGAATATATTGAAAACAGGGATTAACATTGAGGTCAGTGTGCTTCCAGCAAGCTTCCACTGAAATTTCATCAGATTCTGGTGACTTACTATTTTTAGTAAGTCTGTGATTCCAAGCGTTTTGTCGGCATTCTTGAAGTTTTAACAGTCACATTGCATTCAGAATATGTCAAGCTGCTCACTGGCAAAATTTGAGCTGAAACAGACAACTTACTATTTTTAGCAGTTCAGCTTCCAGAGCAAATTTCAGGTTTTATATGCAGAGTTTTTCAATGCATGTCTGAGGATTTTTTCTAGGTTTTCTGAGACCTTCGCGATGGTGTAACATGCAAAGTGTGATAACAACTTTCAGAGTTCAGCCTTCAGAGGCTATTTTTAGGGTTTGCATGTTAGGTTTTCCTTTGCATGTCTGCATATTCCTTGTGGGTTTTTCAAGAGCTTCGCAATGATGTGACATGCAAACGGAGATAATCACTCATTCAGGAACTTACTATTTTTAGCAGATGCATCCTGGCAGCCGCTTCCCAGCATTTCAGAATCACGAACTGATCGCAATGCAATAGAAACGAGAACAAACGGAGACCATTTGATACGCATGCAGGACAAATTAGGGTTTCCAGCTTCGGGACCCAAAAGGAGGGGTAAAAAGTCAGAATTTTCGAAAACCGGTGTATACCACCACAATCAGCATCTTTCAAGCTATCCGCTGGTAAAATTTGAGGGCAAACGGAGCACTTACTATTTATAGTAAGTCATTTCGAAAACTGGCTAAAAATAGAAAGTTAGCAGCAGGCGCCGACGTCAACGGGCAAGTCACGTGGTGAGGAGCACGTCATTCGAATTTCAAATCAAACGGAGTTGTGGAGGTATCAGAAGCAGGCAGTTACTATAAATAGCAAACCACCTTCAGAAATAGGCTAAAAATAGCAGGACAACCCGAAATAGCAGTGTCAATAGGTTGATGAAGTCGTGAAGATCCAGTGTTCAAAATTTCAAAGCAATCTGAGCTTCTGAAGTATGAAAATCAAGGGACTTACTATTTATAGTAAGGCTGGAGAAGACAAAGAAAAATTGGCTAAGTCTGAGACTTCATCCTACACTACCATGAAAATGCGCCCATCTTCAGCTAGAGTCAGGAAAATTCCTAAGTGTTGGTTTCATCCTCCTGCCTTGTCTAAATGCGCCCTCAAGGATGAAGAGACATAAAATTTTCTGAGTAAAAAGTTTCATCCATCACCTATGGCAAAATGCGCCCTCATGCAAGGTAGAGATGTTTGGAAAATTCCTAAGTGTTGAGTTTATCCCTCACACATAGCCAAATGCGCCCACTTTTAAGAGTTTGATGAAAGAAAATTCTAAGGCATGGACTCATCCTCCACCACCCTCCATTTGCACCCATCCTTCATCAAGTAGGAAATGCACCCAAGAAAGAAGTCAAGAGTCAACAAAACAAGGTGGCATTTGAAAAGTTCATCCTCCATGCATGCTCAAATGCGCCCAAGAGAGGGCATGTGAGGACAAAAACGAGGGAGATGAAAGGTCACATGTTAAGCGTAGTAAAAGTTATTTCTCTCACACATACTAAGGGCGCCAAGTAAAGAGTGAATATTGAGTTAGAGGGTAAAGTGTAAAGGTGGTGTAAGTGTTGCTAGGCGTTGAAAAGGCCAAGTGATGGGAAATATGCTAGGCGTGGATGTGAAGTGTCCTCTTCTAAGTGCCAAATGCGCTCAAGTGTGTGTAAGGTGGTGAGTGGAAAATGAAATATGCTAGGCGTGTTGAATATTCCTCATGAAGTGTGATATGTGCCTAAGGTGTGTGAGGTGACAAATAACATGTTGGGCGTTGGAATTATTAAGCCTATGGAGGATAAAAAAAAAAAACATGCTTGGCGTTGGAATTCAAATATGATGTGCTTTCAAGGAAAATTTTCCAAATGAATTGATAAAAATTTCCACCACTCGAAAATGAGCAAGGTTGAATAAAATTTCCTAAGGCAAAACTTTCAAAGTAATTCAAAAACTTTTCTAAGGCAAAATATTTTATTCCTTAAGAAAATACGCCTAAAGTGTGTAGGATGATGAAATTTTCCTGAAACCCAAATAAATTGCCGGAGACGAAGTCAAAGAATGCTAGCTGCATAGGATTGATAAAAGTTTTCAAGTCAGAGCAACAAGATGTTCACAGAGATGAAGAACGGGATTAAATTGATTAAAAAATTATTTTTTTCAAGGTTTAAAGTTTAAAATTTTAAATGAACCCGTTCGTTGTATACCCATGAATTCGACAAGTTC
>VDFB02332565.1:0-32940 GCA_007258455.2 Sequoia sempervirens
TATCATTCATTGTGATAATCGGAGTTGTGTGAAGCTTTCTGTCAATCCTGTGTTCCATGACAGAACCAAGCATGTTGAGATCAAGTACCACTACATTAGGGATATGGTACTACGGAAGGCTGTACAGTTGAGGTACATCAGCACTAATGAGCAAACGGCAGATATTCTCACCAAGCCTCTCTCCAGGATAAAGTTTGTGTACTTTCGAGAAAAGCTTGGTATGGTGGAGAATCCAGCCTTGACTGAGTAAGAGTCTCAGTATCAGTGAGCCTTGTTTAATGAGTTCTTCTCTGAGAGAGAAGTTCGAGGTGAAATCCCTTGTTTAATGCATTTCTCTTTGAGATTTGAGGTGAAAGCCCTTGTTTCCACCTTCTAAGCCTGAGTCATGGTGGATGTCATGTGTGTGACTCCATGACACATCTTGTACTTGTGAATGTCATGTTGAGGTGACAACATCATGTAAGTGATGAACACTTGTACACACCATAGTATGGTTGTAGCCATTATGGTTGATATCGTGTTGAGGCGATATCTAATATCACGTTGAGGTGATATTCTTCTCTTCACATTTGGTTGTAGCCAATGTGATGGACATCATGTTGAGATGATATGTCCTATGTAGCTGGAAGTCTACTCCCTAGCTGAGAGGGAGTGTTGATGATAACATTCAGCTTCAGTGGCATTCTTCCAGCCTATTATTTATTGTTGATTAATTAAATTAAATAATAGCTAGAGAGCTATTTAATTTATAGAGTCTTCTATCCATAAAGAGGTGCGATTTAATTTGATTGGCACTAGTTTCTATGTGTGCCGACTTTCTCTCTATTGGTTGCATCCTAAATAGAAAAGGCATTTCTTATTGAAGGCCGACCTCCTATCTTTGTAATTATATTTTGTATGATGGCCGACCTATCTCTTGAAGAGGTACGACCTCTCTATCAACATGTATATATAGATCATTTCACTCCTTCACAACATCAAGCAAGTTCGATTCTTTCCTTCATTCAAAGTGCGAATTTCTTCAAGAGCAAAGTGCGAATTTCTTCAAGAGCAGATTGCGAATTTCTTCAAGGACAGATTTAGATATCAAGGAAGTGTAGATCATTATTTGTCATTGCATCTAGTGTAGGTGCTGAATATTGGCCTTGTGATTGGCCTCATTGTAAAGCGAATTGTTGCCATTATTTATATAGATAAGAGAGATCTTTGTTGCTGGGTTTTTCTCCCTCAAGTGGAGGGTTTTCCCAGGGTATCTGATGTGTTATTGTGTCTGATTTTGAATTAATTTCTGTGCATACAATCTGATCATTAAAATTTAACAGTTTTGAGGATGAAAATCCCCCTAGCTAGTTGGAATGATTTTATCCAAGAATCACTGGTGAGTTGCAAAGTGAAGTTTTTTTCCAATTGTGGTGTTAAAGGAATACTTTTGACATATTTTAATTTCATATTTTGGGATTGCTAATATTGTTTATGTTTTGAAGTGTTGCTAGGCAATTTTTTGGAGGTTTGTTGCAGGTCGTACCATTTGTGGGAATTCTTGTTGGGTATTATAATCCATTTTTCCTTGACATTAAAGTGTTGCTGCTGAAGTTGATTGCAGACCATACAGTTTAGAGGGAGAAAGTGAAGGTTTTTTGTGGGTCGTACCTCTCCATAGCCTGGCTGTACTTAACACCAAGGGGTGCGTCGACTAGTGGTGGTGAAGCGTTGCAAGTTTCTAGGGATTTTGTGATGTTTTGGTGGCAACAAACTCTCTTAACCTATCTTCTATCACTTGGGCGTTGGAATCTTTGAGTTTTCATGATGTAGTGAGCTGTTTTGTGATGCACAGGAGGCCATACATTACTGGACTGAGTCATATCAGTTCTGTTTTGTAGTTGTTATTGCTATTGGGTGTGATTCTTCATCATAGAGCACTATTGGGAATGTTATTTTCAGTAGGCTTGCTTTTTGGGAAGGTTATATCAGTATTTTGGAGTGTTTGCTGAGTGTCTACAGTCATATCAGACCAGATCAGGCCTTGTTACCAGCAATATTAAAATATACCAGACCTGCACCAGCATTCCCTTTCATCCTTAAGCTGTTGTTCCATAGTTAAGCTGACTATTTCATGTCATTTGGCTCACTTCTGGTGATACAGCAGTCATTTTATGATCAGCACTTAATATCTGCCATGTACCCAAAATTGTAATGCTAAATATGAGACGTTGAAATACAAATAACAAAATCGAATAAACACCAAAATATAAATATAAGTAATTTCCATGTAAATACCATTATTATAATAATTATTATCAAGACATAATTACCATTTAAACATTAATATCATTGATAAGTATTATAATTACGACATAAATATTATAGAATATTAGATATTATAATGATAGTATCATGAAACTGATATATTATAATGGTAATATATGATAGAAAGCATCATGAATAGAATAACCTGTGAATACACACCCATAATATTCATAAATATTAATACGAATGCCCCACAGAAATATTTATTAGCGATACTAAATAGCGATATCCTAAAGTAATTATATTTGAAAGTATAGAAACAATTAAACTAATCATGCAGCGATCCTTAGTCTATTGGCTCCCAAAAGCAGTGATTACAGAAGGACACGATGCATTCAAAGACATCAGTCAAACCTTCCTTAACACAGTGAACAGTTCCAAGAAGGCAGTGATTACAATAGTTAGTCATAAGGAGCAGCGAATTCATAAAGACACATCTCGAGTCCAAAGGATGGATATGACTCTTGGAAAATCGACCTGTAAAAGGAGATCAATCCAAAAGCAAAGGGCACCGATCAAGCCAGAGGAAGAAAGATATCAACACAGGAAATAACAGCGCTTGGGTTAGCAGTTCGTTTTACATCAACAAGTGTATCTCTATTAAACATATCGGTATAATGCTGTATGCTCTTTATATCAATCTGGTACTAACCTGCTGTTTGCAATCTGAGTGTACATTTCTTCAAAACCTGCTATTCGTTATCTAACATACATATGAAGCTTTGACCCTGCATAGTAGGGAAATGATAATTTACACCTGCATATTGCCTATAAGTCTTAAATGGATTTTATTATCAGAATTAAATTAGAATTGCATTAACTGCCTGTAATCCAGCATGTGGAAAGGGCCTGAGGTGCCAATGGTAGGGGCCAAAGCCCATTTACGACCTCCGCCCAAGGTAGGGCATGAGGTGTAGTGGTGAGTGCCAAGGGAGCCCACTCACGATCTCCGCCCATTCTCACATGTTGGCAAGTGTCTTCCGAGGTTGTGACATGGATGGGAAAAGCAAGTACAAGTCGCCAACAGGGAGAGTTGTGGTATACAACCTCTTAGGCTTCGCATATGGCTTCGGGCGGACCCACCATGTTACTCCTCCTAGTTCACAAAAGGTTGCATTATTGATAGTCTATAAATGTGATGCAATTGCTTAATGCTAACAATGTATATATGCATGTTTGGAAATGTTGCTCATGGGTTGAATGCAGGTTTGCAATTCCAGATTACATCATCATCGGAGCTATTCATTGATAAGGTGAAAACCCTAACCCTAGTTTGTGGAAATTGTGACCCCTAGGCGAGTTCTAGGGCAATTCGGGATAGGGGACATTACAGTGGTATCAGAGCATAATCATGCCATCCTATGAAAAAAAAAAGTGGTTAATGCAAACTTACCAAAGAAGGCACCCTAGGCAAAACAACACCATGAGCGAACAAATGAGCAACGAAATGAGATCATTCATGGAAATGACAACTAAAACATTGATGGAACAAAATCAAGCCCTTCTCCAAGCCATACAAAACATGGGAAATAACGGAAGGGAGACAAATTCTAATCATTCCGAGAACAATAACCCCACTTCCCCAAGAGCAACCAACTCTAGACCCACAAGACCCCCCTTCTTACCTAGGGAAGAGCACATGGAAGAAAGGAAGGCAAACAAACTCCCCCTCTCCCCCAAAATAATATAGATGAGATTGCAGCAGCATACTATAGACTTGACCTTAAAATTAGGAGACCGATCCCCTTTAAAGATTATTGTGATGCCAAACTAAGAACCGCCCCTAGGAGGGAAAGAAATAACTAACACGACAAAGACCTCAAGAATAGAGTGAGAAAGCTAACCCTCCCTAGTTTCAATAGAGAAGGAAAAACCACGACATGCTCCTGGGTCCAAAAGTTGGACACGTATCTATCACTAAGTCCCATGACAGAGGAGTATGCCATTAAATTCATTGTGCTACATCTAACAGGGATGGCCCACGAATGGTGGCACCACAGTCTCATTACCCAAGGCCATCAACACATAACCACCTATGATGATTTCATCCACAGGATAATTAAAAGATTTGACCAAAAGCACCCCAAGTGGTACTTTAGAGAACTCACCCGAGTAAGACAACATGAAACTATCGAGAACTATGCCACCGAATTCCAACAACTAGCCGTTATAGTACCCGAAATCTCCCAAGAGAGACTCACCTACTTGTTCGTGGAAAGATTGAGGGGATCAATCAAGAGCATGGTAAGTGCATTAGAACCCACCAATTTAGATGAAGCAATTCAAAAGGCCATGAAATATGAGGATACCCCACCAAAAGACAAGCCCAAGAACTTTAAAGCACCCTCAGCATACTCTCTTAGAGACAAAAATCATAAGAAGGAATACCAAGAGAACACCTGCATCAATTGTAAGGGGAAATGGGAATGTGGTCATATGTGTCCCACCCAAGAGGACCTAAAAAGGAATGGTTTGTGCTTCAAGTGCAAAGAACCATGGGAACGAGGTCATCGATGCGGAAAGGGGGGCCGCGCCTAGAAGATAGAAGCAAATCTCGAAGAGGAAGGCAAAGAGAACCCAAGCAAGAAAACCACGTACAATGAAGGAGATCTCAAAAGCATCCAATCAAAAGAAGAAAGGACAATGAACAACTGGAGCTTTGTGGAAGAGCAAATCTAGATTATAAAAACAAATTACCCAATCAATCGTCCCAATAAGAATTGTAATATGTCAACTTGAAATCTTTTCATGAGACCCTTGAGGTTTCCTTGTCAAATAAATAGAAAACCTCTTCATAAAATATCACACATATATATGTCATACCTCTAATCTTCATCTTAATATATATAAGTTTTCGCTTTAAGGTTGAGGGATGTCTACGACATTAAAAGGGTCTCGGTTAAAAATGGTTTGCTTGAGGACAAGCAAATTTGAGCGGGGAGGGCTGTCATGTCCCCAAAATTGTAATGCTAAATATGAGACGTTGAAACACAAATAACAAAATCGAATAAACACCAAAATATAAATATAAGTAATTTCAATGTAAATACCATGATTATAATAATTATCATCAAGACATAATTACCATTTAAACATTAATATCATAGATAAGTATTATAATTATGACAAATATTATAGAATAATAATTATTATAATGATAATATCATGAAACTGATATGTTATAATGGTAATATATGATATTTATAAATATCATTATAAATAGAATATATGATAGAAAGCATCATTAACAGAATAACCTGTGAATACATACCCATAATATTCATAAATATTAATACGAATGCCCCACAGAAATATTTATTAGCGATACTAAATAGCGATATCCTAAAGTAATTATATTTGAAACTATAGAAGCACATTACACTAATCATGCAACAATCCTTAGTCTATCAGCTCCCAAAAGCAACAATTACAAAAGGACACGATGCATTCAAAGACATCGGTCAAACCTTAACACAGCGAACAATTTCAAGAAGGCAGTGATTACAATAGTTAGTCATAAGGAGCTGCGAATTCATAAAGACACATCCTGAGTCCAAAGGACGGATATGACTCCTGGAAAATCGACCTATAAAAGGAGATCAATCCAAAAGTAAAGGGCACCAATCAAGCCAGAGGAAGAAAGATATCAACACAGGAAATAACAGCACTTGGGTTAGCAGTTCGTTTTACATCAACGGGTGTATCTCTATTAAACATATCTACTCATTGTGTATGCTCTGTAAGTTTTTGATTACTTATATATCGGTCTAATGTTGTATGCTCTTTATATCGATCTGGTACTAATTTGCTGTTTGCAATCTGAGTGTACATTTCTTCAAAACCTGCTATTCATTATCTAACATAAATATGAAGCTTTGACCCTGCATAGTAGGGAAATGATAATTTACACCTGCATATTGCTTATGTCTTAAATGGATTTTATTATCAAAATTAAATTAGAATTGCATTAACTGCCTGTAATCCAGCATGTGGAAAGGGCCCGAGGTGCCAGTGGTAGGGGCCAAAGCCCATTTACGACCTCCACCCAAGGTAGGGCCTGAGGTGTAGTGGTGAGTGCCAAGGGAGCCCACTCGCGATCTCCGCCCATTCTCACATGTTGGCGAGTGTCTTCTAAGGTTGTGACATGGATGGGAAAAGCAGGTACAAGTCGCCAATAGGGAGAGTTGCGGTATACAACCTCTTCGGCTTGGCATATGGCTTCAAGCGGACCCACCATGTTACTCCTAGTTCACAATAGGTTGCATTATTCATAGTCTATAAATGTGATGCAATTGCTTAATGATAACAATGTATATATGCATGTTTGGGAATGTTGCTCATGGGTTGAATGGAGGTTTGCAATTCCGGATTACATCATCATCGGAGCTATTCATTGACAAGGTGAAAACCCTAACCCTAGTTTGTGGAAATTATGACCCACATGCGAGTTCTAGGGCAATTCGGGATAGGGTACATTACAATATCACTTCATATAAGCAGCCATACTTCCTTTATGATGTTTGAATACTTTTGAGCTAAATTTGCAATACCCTAGATGGTAGTACCGCCAATGGTTTCTTTCTTGTTCTTTGATGTATTTTCTCACCCCATTTAATAATTGGAAGTATTGTAATTGCTCACCCCACTAAGAAAGTGGATGTGTTGTATTTGCTCACCACTGAATAAGTGGAAGTGGTTGTAATTATTGCAATTGCACTCACTATTGAATAAGTGGAAGTGCCTATGCTTGTTGTAACTACATACTCTATTGAACAAATGAAAAAAGTATGTTTTCTTTTCAGTTCTTGCATATCACACTCCACTGAAGAAGTGAGATTGGTCGGCTTGCCACCTAGTGTGTTTCCTTCTAAGTTGTTGCATTCTAGATAGTTGTGTAGTCTTATACAACATATACTCTCACCTTGCCCATCTCTGAAAATGGGTGATCAGAAAGTGATAAGGAAATTGCTTTGTAACTTATTTTCAATTGGAAAATTTCAAAAAAAAAATAGGGGTGATTATTACAATATGCTCGTTGGGATGCTATGCACCATCATCGTGAAATTTTGGAAAAAAATTCTTTGAGTCTACTAGAAAATCATGGCAAGCTACAAGCACCAAAGAATCGATGGTAGCTCCCCACAACAATGAAAATGGAGATGGGTCATAATTGTGGGCATTATCACCAGATGCCTAAAAAGATTCTTTACTTGGATCTTGATTTCCTATAAAAATATCAATAAGCTCTTGAATCATTGGCGAGGATGAACCTTCGCTTGTATGTACTTGAGAAGGCATCTAAAAAGAAGGATTAGGAATCCCTACCTTCCTCCAAGATCTGGTGTATAGCTTATTAGCCAAGATAAATAATCTTTAGTTAGAGGCAATAAGATTTTTTGTTGCAAGCTCAAGTAGGTGTATCTCATTCTTGACTAGAGTAGCCAAAAATTGTTAAGAGTTTTAGTTTGTCTCTTCCAAGACACACAAATGGAATAGTGTGTATGGTAAAACTATTCTTCAAATTGTAAGGGGAAACTCCTTGAGATCTAATTAAACCTAAAACTAACAAAATTTACAAGTATGCACATTGTACAAGATTTCACACAGAGTTTGCATTTAAATGCAAATATTTAACTAATTATATTTTTTCCCTAAATGCATAGCACCAAAGTATCAATAGTCAAGGCTTGCAACAAGAATTTCATATTAAGAAGGATAATCCCTTCAAGCACAAATAAGCACAACCTTCTACTGGTTAAAGCAGAGACCAATATTTATTCATAAAGAAAGATTTGATGGGCTAACACCAATAAATGTTGACTGCTAGCTAAATTAGACACAAGTAAATCTAAATTAATAAGAAATGATTGAATGGATGAACATCGCATGATTCCACAAAATAAATTGCTAAAGGAATATGCCAAGTCATAGATTGCAAGCCCTGCAAGTACTCACTGAGTTGCAGAGTACTCATAGGTTTCTAAACCACGTGAGTAAACACAAGTTTAACTCACAAGTCTCTACAAACGAGTTACAAACAAAAACTCACTAGGTTTCATGCAATACCGAAGTAAAAAATCAAGGCACGAGATTGAAGCGCGTTGACGCAAGGTTAAAACATGTTGGCGCTAGTTAAAACACATGTTAAAATGCATATTTAACATGGACTTTTTCTATAAAAGTTTAAAACCCTACATTCGCCCCTCTAATAAACCATGGCTTTTGTCAAATTTTTGCCAAGTTGAAAATATTGGGCTTGCTGAGTACTCTCCAAGTCCAATTCTACAAACTATTTGCCAAGTAATTACTTCAATGAATATCAAGCAACAATACAAAGCTTAACACAGTTGCTCAATTCAATTTAACTTGCAGGATTACAAACATAAGCTTAACCAATGTTACAAAACTCACAAAGACATGCCAATATTAGAATAATATTAGATTATTAAAAGATAAGGCTTACAGTTGTAATAAAGTGACCTTAATAGGAAGTATTTTCTTTATGTTTTTTCTAGATTTGCTTTTTATCTTTAAGTGAGTCATGTAATGTTTATTCGTTTGGGTAGTTGCTTCTCCAATCTCTATATAAGGAGATGAACCTCTTTGTAATAATAATCATGTTAATTAATAGAATATTAAAATATTGTGTTCTATTAGTTTTTACAATAGCCAAGACTCAGTGAGTTTTGGGACGAGGAGGTCAAAATGAGATGCAAGGACTCGTGACCTAGGTACCTAGCAAATCCCAACAATAGTCTCAACCAATGGCAATAAAAAAACACAAAAAAAGTAAACAAAAAGAAATACAAAACTTAAACCTAATCACTTAAAATAAACTCCACCACTCTAGAACCACACTCATTTCTTCTGCAAGCACAAGGAGGAGAAAAAAAACAGTATTGGAGCCAAAATCACATGCCATAGAAGAAAAAACAAACACGATTTAAGCAACAAACATTTTATTGAATACCATTTGGGTAGGTTTGCAGCAGCCTTTGGTGCATCTAAAGGAGCCTGCGAAGCATTTAGGAAAGTCCATTATTGATTTGGAGCAGCCAACCATCAATTTGAAGCAAGTTTGAAAAAGTTATTTTTGTATTTTGAATCTTTAATTTATTTATTTTAAACTGCATTTGTCTTTCACATTTTTTTTTCATTTTAGGTTTATGGAACAAAGAACAAACCCTAGCTATCTTTAATCTCTTCTAATGAACAAGCTCTAATTGTTTTTGTAATTTTTTTCTATTTTATAGCTGTAAACCCAAAGTATTTTTATTTTTGCCTCATTTTTATCTTAATTAAACTAGAAACCATAAATGTTAATTTATTTTGTATTTATCTAATATTTTAGCATACTCTATTGTAAATCATTCCAATATTGGCCCCAATTAAATAATGTTAAATTTAAGTGATCAGATTAACATGTACAGAATTTAATTCAAAAATAACACAGTACACAGCAGATACCCTGGGAAAACCCTCCTCTTGAGGGAGAAAAACCCAGCCAATAATATCTCTTATATTATTGAATCTCAATATGAAAGATACAAATACAATTGGCCACTCAAAAGGCCTGCTCACAGCATCACAGACTGATGAGAATATGGACTGAATGAATATCTCTCTCTCTAATGACTGTCACAGCCTTCTATGTGAAACTCAGAATGCTGTAGAATGAACTCGGTAATGAAAACACTTGAACTGTATGTGATTGACTTAAGATGCGAATGAATTGGATCATAAACAATGAACAAGTGAAGGAGAATATATACAAGATTATGGAAGAGACGCAACTCTTCAATAAGCAAGGTCGGCTGTCTTTAGAGATACAATAATACCATGAAGAGAGGTTGGCCTTCAATATCAAAAAATGCCTTTTCAAATTGGACACAACCAATAGAGAGAAGGTCGTCCTCATAAGGAATCAAGCCACTTTAGAAAACACATCTCAAGAAGGAATGAGGTCGGCCTCAAAGTTAATTCGCACCTCTTCATTAACTTGTGCAAATACAACATATTAAATAAAGTGACTCTTGATTGAGATGCATATAATAATTAAATAGGCACCGGCTACATTTAATTATTATCTTCATGCGATCTGGGTTGGAACGTATTCACCTGAAGCTGCCACAATCTTCAACACTCCCTCTCAGCTAGGGAGGATACTTCCAGCTACACAAGACATATCACCTCAACATGATGTCTACCACTATGGCTAAAACCATGAGTGGGCAAAAAGAATATCACCTCATCGTGATATCAAATATCGCCTTAACACGATATCAACCATAATGGCTACAACCATACTATGGTAAAGAAGAGTATCACCTCAACATGATATTAGATATCGCCTCAACACGATATCAACCATAATGGCTCCAACCATACTATGGTAAGTACAAGTGTTCATCACTTGCGTGATGTTGTCATCTCAACATGACTTTCACCATGGCTCTCCCAGAGGGTGAAACACAAGTACAAAATATGTCATGGAGTCACACACATGACATCCACCATGACTCTCTCAGAGAGAGGAAACAAGGGCTTTCACCTCAAATCTCAAAGAGAAATGCATTAACAAGGGCTTGCACCTCAAATTCTTCTGTCTCAGAAGAAAATGCATTAACAAGGGATTTCACCTCGAACTTCTCTCACAGAGAAGAACTCATTAACCAAGGCTCACTGATACTAAGACTCTTTCTCAGTCAAGGTTGGATTCTCCACCATACCAAGCTTATCTCGAAAGTACACAAACTTTATCCTGGAGAGAGGCTTGGTGAGAATATTTGTCATCTGCTCATCAATGCTGATGTACCTCAACTGTACAGCCTTCTGCAGTACCATATCTTTAATATAGTGGTACTTGATCTCAACATGCTTGGAAAGCTTTACACAACTTTGATTATCACAAAGAATGATGGTAGGCTCCATTGATTGCCCAAATAATCCTGCAAGGAGCTTACGAAGCCACACTGCTTCCCGAGTTGCCATATAAGTTCCAATATACTCTGTCTCTACTATACTTAATGCTACAAATGACTGCTTCCTGCTACACCAGGAAATCATAGTTGAACCCAAACTAAAGCAACAATCAGAGGTGCTCTTCCGATCTGTGACACAACCTGCCCAATCAGAATCAGTGAAACCAAGTAACTCCAAGTCTGCATCTGAAGTATACCTCAACCCATATCCAACTGTGCCACGCAAGTATCTCAGGATATGTTTGGCTGCAACAAGATGTATCTGCCTCGGATCACACATAAACTGGCTAAGTGCACTCACTGCATAGCAGATATCAGGTCTAGTGTTAACTAGATACATCAAGGATCCAATAAGCTGTCTGTACAATGTAGGATCCACCAAGTCTGAATTAGCTGCAGCCTCCTTCAACTTGAGTAAGTTGGTCTCCATAGGTGTGGACATGGATTTGCAATACATCATACCAAATCTCTTAAGTATATCAATGGTGTACTTTCCTTGACTTAGAATCATCTCATCTGGTTTCTGCCAGACTTCTAATCCAAGGAAGTAATGCATGAGCCCAAGGTCCTTCATCTCAAATTCTGAAGTCAACTCCTTACACTCAAGAATCAGGTGATCTTCTCCAGTGAGGATCAGATCGTCAACATATAAAACCAAAATTAATGCATCACCATTGATAACCTTGAAGTAGAGATTTGAATCAGCATCATTCTTCAAGAAGCCCAAACTTGACATGAAGAGCACAAAGATATACTGAGAGGAGGAGGGAGCGGGGCAGGGCGTGAATCAGTATATCAACAAACTTTTACCCTTTACAACCTTTATCAACTTCAAACTCTAACACAACTCAACTATGCAAGAATATCAGAATACGAACAAGTTGACACCAACAATTGTACTTTATATATTATATAAGCTTTTACAATGAATGTAGGCACCAACCTACTTGAATCACCAAATATGTAGTTTAGTAGGCACCAACCTACAAAGAGCATCAACCCTTAATTTTGATTTAGTAGGCACCAACCTACAAGGAGCATCAACCCCTAATGCTGATTTAGTAGGCACCAACCTACAAGGAGCACCAACCCCTAATGTTGATTTCGTAGGCACCAACCTACAAGGAGCACCAACCCCACTTGCCAAGCACCTACTTAGCAAAAATAGAATTATCAAGAATAATACTCCACCTTCGATGTTGCTTCATCAACGGATGATGGACAATTCTGCTCAAAACACTCTTCCTCTTGAATCTCACTCTTATACTTCTTCAAAGATATTCACACAAATCAGCTTATGATGAATTTACCTATCTTCCACATCCAAATCTGTCTTTTAAATTCTCTTCATACAAAATCTGCTCAACAGGTACAATTTGTCTTACCTCTGCAATAGATGATGATGTTAATGATTTACTTTATGATGAAATCATCAAATCTGCATTATACTCTTCATCCCAAATCTTTACTTATTCTTGTTCACCAATCTGTTTTAAATGATGCATCATATATGTCTTATTCACAAATCATTTTGTAGCATTACACTGATATCTGCCTTCAATCCACTTTAATTATGCCTCAAGTCTGCTTGTATTTGATGATATAACTGTTATTACACACAGCATACACACTTCCTCAAATCTGTTACTGCATTTATTAATAATTTTCCATTATTATTTTTCCAGAATCTGCTTATGTCTCAATGAAATAGCATTTATTCCCACAGCGCAACTCACTACATCTGATTGTGTTTCAGAGATAGAACATTTGTTCCAAAACACACTCCTACGTTCTAATGATACAACATTTATTTCCACACAGCTACTTGTTGGCGTAAAAACTAACACCTCTGGAGTGCAGGTTTGTACGGACAGCTATGCACACTGCATAATGAGTGCTCTTCAAATTAGGAGGGGAAGCTCCCTCGTAGTGCTGGAATGCGTGGAAAAGAAAAGTAATCTAAGTCCTATCTTTTTGTTCTCAGCTGGAAGAGGCACAAGGTTAAGAAAACCAAGAACGTTGCAGCTAAGGATTTTCTGGTTTCGCAGATCATTAACCACAACTAAGCTAACTACTTTAAATCTATCCAGTTTCCTCAAGAAAACAGAGCATGAGGAAATGGAGCAAGGTTTGACTATCTGACGATAAACGAGTATAGATTCTCAACTTGAAGGCAAGGTGGCACATCTATCAGCTCAATCTAAACAAGTTTATTGGCAACAACAAATATACGATAAACTAAGTACGGATTCTCAACTTGAAGGCAAGGTGGCACAACTATCAGCTCAATCCGAATAAGTTTATTATTCACACACATCACACTATAAACTACACATTCTCTACTTGAAGGCAAGGTGGCACAACTATCATCTCAACTGACAAGTTTATTGAACACAAAACAAGAAAGAATTCACCATTATAATTGCATGAAACCCTATGTGGCATAACAATTCATCATAATAGTAAAAACGCATGAACAGATACAAAACGAGCAATATTGAGGGCAAGGTAGGCACAACATATATTTCTCTCTCGTGCAAAAGTTAATTACAAATGAGCAAAAGCTCTTATTATATAGACATCGAAAGGTGTAGGGAACCCTAAAATCACCTTGAGTCAACTACAGTCTTGCAATGCATGCAAGATTTATTACTAAACCCTAATAAAGTAAACTATACAATTAACTGGAAAGCTACCATCAGTTAACTCGTACATTTAACCTAAATGGACAATGTGCAAGCATGCACGTCCTTATTTAAAGCAAAGTTAACTGGCCACTACCTTCAGTTAACTAGAAACCCTAACCCTAACTCCTATGATGATAATTCCAAGAATGAGATAAGTATGTGTTAAGTCAGCAAGTAAACTCAAGACTGAAAGTCAAGTTAACTGCTGCTCATGACTCAACCCTCGAAATTAACTGCAGGTTCCAACTAGTAGATCACTCCATGTCATCTCGGTCTAACACTTCGACCAAGAACTCATCAATTTCTCTGTCTTCTGGCACTTAATTTGCACAGCCTCGAGATCAGCGTAGGTACCATCTTCATGAAGATAATGGCGCAGTATCTTAGTAACTTTGGCGGCTCCATAAATGTAGTGATCTTTGTTCCTTCCGCAGCTTAACGCTTCTGATGCTTTTCTTGATTCTTCTCAACGAAAAAGTGTTACATGATGAAACCACAAAGCTTGACCACGAACACTTTGGCTGCGAGAAATACACAAGAATGCAGAATTCCAACGGTGTCCAACCTGCATCTATGCTTGTCAAATTGTTTGAATCAACCCTCGGATGCACTTGATTTTCATTGTCAGCTGCTCTGATGAAAACATAAATTAAGACCGATTTGGTCTTGAATTCAATCTAGTTGAACCGCCTTCTGAAAAACTTGCCCGTTGACTGTGAACACGACTATGTTCTGACAACTTTGTGAAGAGGCTGAAAAAGCTCTGGACAAGGCTAAAAATAGCTCGCCGCGGGAAAGTTTTTCGAAATTTTTCTGAAACGTGGGTTTTGTGCAGAATCAAATTCTAAGCAAACCCAGATCAATAAAAATTCGAAAAAGTGAGTTTTAACTAGGCATGCAAAGACTTTTTAGTTGAGAAAAGTAGGGGTTCTAGATCTTCCCGAGGCAATTTTTCTTGAGAAAATCTGGAACATGAGTCTTGCGCACAACGGAATTCTGAACAAACCCACATGATGCGATTTTCAAAAAGATGTGTTTTTGGCCCACATGCAAAGAAATCTTCGGAAAAAAGCACAGAGCTTCAGAATGAAGGCTGCAGGGCGATTTTCTCGAAAAAATCTAAGACATGGGTTTTGCTGCTGATGCTGAAACATGCGAACCCAGATGGTCAGATTCTGAATATTTTTCTGTTTTCTTTGACATGCAAAGAAAGTACCTAAGATGAGAAATAGAAGAAATAAGACGGAAGATAGAACGTTTTGTTTGTTCTGCTTCTGAAAAATTTGCCATTCTCTTTGTAGAACTCAATAAAATCTGCATGCAAAGTGAAAATAAAGTCTAGAATCTTCTTCCTCTGAACAATCTGAATCTGTTGCTATGAAGAACGTTGAATTCTGACACCTGTAGCACCCTTAGCTTGCTGGTCACTCAAGAAGAATAAAGACTTCAAAGCTTAAGATGATGAAATAATGGACGCCAATGCCTGAATAAATAGATTTTCATCTTTGAAATTCGCATAAAGCATCAAATCCATGAAAAGTGCGCTTGGCTTGTGATTGGACCCCAACTTAGTTAACTGAAACAAAGATAAGCTAAATAAGGCGTCATGCTTTAGGGTTTTCCCTTTTCAATCTTCAGTTAACAAATTCATGCGATTTTGACTTTAGTTGACAATCTTCATTGAATTCGCCATCCTTCACACTTGCTTTAAATTCACAATTTAGAACTAAAGCGTCCCTTTTGAGAACTAAAGTTGACAATCTTTGTTGAAATGAATTCGCCAACTTCATGCTTTAAATCTTAAAACATTCCAAATATAGCGACCCTTTCAAGACTTCAGTTGACATTCAAGAAAAGAATGAATTCGCCAACTTCACACTTATGCTTCAATTCTAAAAATAACGTCCCTTTTGGAACTCAAGTTGACAAAAGGTGAAGCACCAACTTCACAAAACCATGCTTCATCAATTATGCCGTCCCTTTTCAGAACTCCAGTTGACATTCAATGAAGCACCATCTTCACAAAAACTTCACAATTGCAACCAAATTCGCCATGCATGTGAACTCAAGTTGACTTTCAAGAATAATCTTCAGTTAAGTGAACATGCAATCAAGTTAACTCAACATGCAAAGTTGTTAACTGGACATGCAAACTAGTTAACTTGACATGCGAACTGAAAGATCACTCAACATGCCAATATATGAACTAAAGATGACAACCCAGAAATCGTTCAGTCTAACTGAAGTCAGAACTCAAGTTAAGGCGCACTTGTCAACTCTCTTTCGAAAATCCAACTTTGACCTCTTGAGGCGAATTCCAGACTTAGCCAAATTTCATGAAAATTTAGACTTAAAACCTCTTCAGGACCTCTGTTCATCCTCTGACACTGGCTGACTGACTCCACCGATTAGCTGGCTGACAGGTGCATCGCAGAGCTGAGCAAAAACTGATCAAAAGGTATCTTGAGAGTGAAAACCATAAAACTGACATCTGAAGGCTCAAAAATCCAAGCGCCTTTTTCAAAAGCTGCACTTTTTCTCAGACTTAGTCAAATTTTGACATCTGCATCTCGAACGAAGAGAAAAATAAATCCTTCATAACTTTTGATTTACCAACTTTCAGGACTGGATCACAGGTTCACTGCGGAGCTGACTTCATTCTGCATGACAGCTGCAAAGGTACATTTCTCCAGAAAACATCATCTGAGGGGTGAAAATCAAGGGCACCTTTTTCAAAAGTTGCTCTTTTACTCCCAGAGAGCCATTTTTGGAACTGACCAAAATAATACCAAAACTCCGACTGCAAGCTGCTAGGTTATCTTCTGATCTGATGGAGACAGGCAATGGAAAGCTGAACGTAACACGGACAAATTGAATATCTGAGATCATCAAAAAGAAGACATTAAAGGCTTGAAAAGCTCAGGCGCCTTTCTGAAAAAGTGCTCTTTTGCCTTTTCCTTTGATATTTTGACTAAGATTTGACCCTATGTTTGACCTTTGGCTCAGGCACTTCTGCAACTCAGATTCACCCACTGACGGATGTGTCGCGAAGCTCAAACAAATGTGAGACAAATATCTTGGGTGGCATTTAGTCAAAAACCTACATTTGACACCTCAAAAAGATGGGCGCCTTTTTCAAAAGCTGCTCTTTTTCCTAGTGTTAGCCATTTTTGGAACTCGTCTCGTTTTGCGCTGTATCTCCCGTAACTTGCACGAAACAGGTCCGTTTGACAGGCTTGATAGTTCATTGCGAAGCTGACATGATGCCGGATAAATGTCTACTGGAAGTGACAAACCCTAAAAACAGGATTTGAGCCCCTAAAAGATAGGGCGCCCATTTGAGAATGTACTTCCTTCTCCAGAGATAGAAAATTTTGATGATTTTCCTTCAGATTTTTACTTTTCTCAAATTTCTTAAGTAACAGACTGACATGACACTAACACCAACTCCATATTTAAAAACCCCAAAAACGACCTTCTGACATCACTTTAACAAGATTAAGACTCAATTAAGCAAAATGCCTTAGTGAAGCAAAAATTTTGGTTTTGGGTACAACACTACTCTCTACATTCTTCAAATGATCTTCATTTTCCCACGTACACTCTACACACTTTTTCTTCTCAAACTACAATCTCCTTTTATAAGTCTTATGCCTACAAGAAGAGATGTAACCCTTCGAAATAGACACAACAATTTGTTTGAGACATAACTTTTCCCTTTTTAAAAATAGATCGTTGCTTTTGATGACATAATTACAAAACATGTGAATAATAGATTGCTGCTTGACTTTTGCTAATCGCTGCTTGTTATTTTTATTAAACAGGTCGCACCAACTCAGAAATTCGTGACACTTCAGAAAATCATGTCTCTTGTTGAATACGTGTCTTTTGAAGAAGACGCATCTTTCCATTTAGAAAAACGTGGCTTTTCATGAAGACGTGCTTCTTTACTTAACAAATCTGAAACATTTAAAATAATCGCACCACTTCAATTACTTTTAGTATCACTTTTTGACTTTGTCTTTCTCTTTTTTGTCTTTTATGTATTTTGTTTTTTCTGTATTTTGTCTTATGTGCTGCACAGAAACTTTTGTTTTAATATTCAGAAAGATATTATTCTTATTTGTTTTTTTTTGTCTCATTCATGCCCAGCGCTCCTTATAGTCTTTCAATTTCTGAATCGTTGTTCTCTCTTTTTTTCTTTTTCATTTTTTGTTTTTATTTTTTATTTTTTATTTTTTATTTCGTCTTTTTCTTATTTTGTCTTATTCTACTTTGATCTTTTTCTGTTTTTTCTACGTTTGTCTTCTAGGCTGTCTTTAATCACTGTCATTATAAACATATCATTTAAATCACTGCTGTATTCTCTACTTATCAAATCTGAGCAATTGTGACAGGTCTTCAGATATCAGATTCACGAGCCTCTGTCAATGGATCATTTTATTGACATCAATGATATTTACATCTTGCATTCAATGTGCATTCAAATTCAATGTGCATTTAATGATATTGCTATGTTGACAACCATTTCCTATACTCTCATTTGTTCATCAATCATGACTACCTTCTTGTCATCAATGATGTTTAATCTCACCAACAATCTCGGTCTTTCACATTAAATACAACAACTCTTTGTTTATGTACCTTATTGACATCAATGACAACATGTGTATGCACCTTTGACATCAATGACAACATTTCCAACATGACAGGTACCGATCAATCCTTTAGTACCATGCATGAGGAGCTTGCTTAAGACCATACAATGCCTTCTTCAACTTGCAAACATGTGACTCCTTCCCATGAACTTCAAATCCATCAGGTTGCTCTATATAAACCTCTTCCTCAATCACTCCATTGAGAAGGGTTGTCTTCACGTCCATCTGGTGAATCTTCCATCCTCTAGATGCAGCAATGGCAATGATGGTTCTCACAGAAGTATAGCGAGCAACAAGAGCAACATAATCAACTCCCTCTTTCTGTGAAAACCCATGAGCCACGAATCTTGCCTAGTACTTCTCAATGCTCCCATCTGCATCTTTAAGTACTTACATCAATCTTCTGACCTCATCGTCTGCAACGCTTGCTTTAGAGAAATGGATTCCTGTGCACACCTCTGGTACTGTAGAGAGTTCAAGGTAGACCTCCTCGACCTCATAGCAGATCATTCTATTCTGAATAGGTTTGCGGAGCTACCAATATCAAATCCAGATGACAATCTTTGAGCAATTCTGATCTCAGCAGCTGAAGGGATCCTCTAAGGATTTAGCACCTAGCCTTGCAATACAGTAATCTTCACTTCTTCTCAGTGAGTTACAAAACTCCCTCTTGATCCCTGCTTCAGAGATTGCAAAGAAGACTCTTGGAAGTGAACTCCCTCTAACCACCAGCTCAGTCCCATGGCTGCAAGTTGTGACTTCACGCTTGATCATTTCTTTGGTTGGCATGACTTCCTCATAAGATGCCTCAAGCTTTTCATCGCTAAGCAATCTCTCATCACCTTCATGCTTCTAGCTGTTCACAAGGCATTTTAGAGAGAGATTACTAACAGTTTATAACTATCAAAGAAATATCAAGACTAGAATCATACAAGGTTTACTATATCAGGTTGTAGCATGAACACATAAGAATTTATGCACAATGTTAAAACATGAATAAATAAATAAATCAACTGAAAGAGAAATATATCAAAAGATCAAACTGAAGGGATAAAGAAACTTATCTTTATATAATTTTGATATAACTCTTTCTTCCATCTTTTACTCCTCTCGAGAGTGCCAAACTAAAAACAATCTGCACAACTACAGATTTCTTGAATGCATTATGCGGTTAGCATGTAGAACCAACTCTCTCCAAGAGTTCAAGGTTCTATCACAGATCATGCATTGGAGAATGATATCGATGTGACCAATCACCATCGAACTTTCAATTCTCTTTTTATTTCAAAGTCACACTCAGAAATCTTCATAACCAACATGAAAAGACTAGCAATAAATGAAATCTTCAAAGGATCTTACGCTAGTGAACACAATTCAAGAGAAACCACTATCTCTCTTTACTAATTACAAGATCCAAAAAATATATATATATATATATAACTCAGCAACCAAAGAATACTTATCTCTTTAAATATTCTGAAGGTACACCAAGGATCTGGATCTGTGGCTGTGACACATCTTTGCCACCTTCAGTGATGCCATCCTTGAATTAACACCTATCAAGAAGCCAAGACACGGAGTTTGTAATGACCCATAGGTCGTCACCAAACATAGATAATAACCAAAGCTGCCCAGACTTTAGATTATATGATGAAATCTTATCAACACTGAATAGACGATCTCTCTTCATCTCCAGAATTGATTTCTCATGGCCTTTCCTCCACCAAACCATATGTTAAGGTTGGCTGGCTTATTCTTTATTAAGCAGACCAGACATCATGAAGAAGCGATCTTCTTAACATTTGAATGTGGTCTAAAGACCGATCTGCGATGTTGAGGGAGGCTGACTGACCACGATCTGCGGCTTGATCGAAATGCTTCAACATAATGTCCCCCTTCTCAAACCTGATCGTTCATGTGACCGTTGGCCTTTTTGGAAACCCGAAGGCTAGTCGGAAGGTAAAATTAGGGTTTCCTATTTTTGAGGGGGTCATTGTTCAGAGATGGTGGATTCAATGGCGGTTTCTTTCTGGGTTTTCAGAGAGCTTCGCAGTGGTGTGTTCATCTCGGCATTCTGAGCATTTCCAGGAATTTACTATTTTTAGTAAATTCTATTTTTGGCAGTAAACAGGATGGTCTTAGGCGGTTGACCTTCCCCTTCAGTTGACTCAAGTGGCGTATTCAGTTTTGGGCTTCAGAATGTGGTTTTGGGGAGTTGAGCTCATCTCACTTAAAAAATAACATTATAATTTAAATGTTATTTTATCACCTTGGCCTAGTCAAATGACTTAATGTTATTTTAAAAGAGGGACTTGAAGGGTGGCACCATCATTAAGGATATATTTAATTTTTGATGAATTTTCCAAAGTCAAAGCAAGTTAATTTGGGCGCATTTATCAAGGTGTTGATTTTAATTAAAATATGATTATTGAGCTAAAAGGGAAAAGGACGCCATCTTGAAGGAAGAGTTAGGGTTTGGTCATGGAGTTGGATTTTAGGGTTTCGTGAAGTCAACCGAAACTTATAAAAAGGAGACTTGAGCATCATTTCATCATCTTTGGTCTACTATACTGTTATGCTGCCGGATTGGCTCTGGAACTGCTTCGAGGAATGAAGGCCTCCTAGCTTGGGCATCGCTTCGTGTTTGCAAGACAACATCTAGTGGTGATTCAAACTTTTTGTGAGTGCATCTTAGTTTCATACATTGTGTGTTCAGTTCATTGCATAGTTAGTTCGATTTGGCATGTTAGAGGTTTCAGCTTATTGCATTATTTAGCACAGCAGATTTATGTTTTTGCTCATAACTTGAAAAATACCAAAAATATAGTTCTGGGTAGTGTCTTAATCCCTTAGTCTGTCAAGGGCGAATCAATAGTTCAAATTTCAGATTTTATTGTTGTGTATTGAATTTTTAAAGCAAGGTCGAATTTCTCAACTGGGCCGTACCATTGTGAATTGTCTTGAATTCCGTGCAAATTAAATTAATGGTATTTGGGTCTGTGTTAGTGTTTGGGTTTGGCCGCCTTAATCATTAGAGTGCATTGCATTTTACTTCACATCATTCGGGTCATATCTGAGGAAGTTATGAACAATTCTTTGAGTTTGTAAGTTGCTGGTTATGTAACAAAAGTGCAGATCTGATACGACAGTTTGTGGAATCTGCATCTTCCTTTCTTGGTTGGTGTTAAGATTTCTTTATAACCTTTGTAGAAGGATTCTTATTATATGCACCATTGAAAGAGCATCTTATATTCTGATTTGCAGGCAATAATAACTTGTAAATTGGCAGTAGTACTGACCAGTCGTTCTTTGAATATTGCGTTATTGCTGTTGTAATACTCATTCTCCTTCAATAATTATTGTAATAGATAGATCTCCGCCCTATGGTAGCTACTCTCCCATTCTGGGTTAGCAAGCACATTCTGGGTGTTGAGTAGTTTCATCTTTCAGCATTTCTCTTTCAAGCATTGTTATTGTAATCACTCCGTCATATGGTCGCCCCTCACTCCGCATTGGATTGGGTAGCACATACTTGATGTCGAGTTCCCTTTCCAGCATTTAGAGTAGAAGATCCTCTGACCAATGCTCGCCATCATCGGCGCCATACTGGTTAGAGTTGTTTCAGTACGTTTGGGTTTAGTTTCTAACCTTAACGGGTACTTGGTTGTAATGTTGAAATCTGATAATTGAAAATTCGAAAAAAATTGGCTCGGAATATTTCAACCATAAACATAACCAGGTGATGACTTCCATAAAGCTGAAGCAAATTTAACCAAGGCAGTCCCAGCCTTGTGCCCTGATGGTGTTGATCCTGGGAGAGAATTACAAGAGTTCCCTCAAAGACTTCAAGGCCCACAACAAAGAAATCTGATCGGATTCTCACACACCCGCTCTGATACCATGTTAAATTTAAGTGATCAGATTAACATGTACAGAATTTAATTCAAAAATAACACAGTACACAGCAAATACCCTGGGAAAACCCTCCTCTTGAGGGAGAAAAACCCAGCCAATAATATCTCTTATATTATTGAATCTCAATATGAAAGATACAAATACAATTGGCCACTCAAAAGGCCTGCTCACAGCATCACAGACTGATGAGAATATGGACTGAATGAATATCTCTCTCTCTAATGGCCGTCACAGCCTTCTATGTGAAACTCAGAATGCTGTAGAATGAACTCGCTAATGAAAACACTTGAACTGTATGTGACTGACTTAAGATGCGAATGAATTGGATCATAAACAATGAACAAGTGAAGGAGAATATATACAAGATTATGGAAGAGACGCGACTCTTCAATAAGCAAGGTCGGCTGTCTTTAGAGATACAATAATACCATGAAGAGAGGTCGGCCTTCAATATCAAAAAATGCCTTTTCAAATTGGACACAACCAATAGAGAGAAGGTCGTCCTCATAAGGAATCAAGCCACTTTAGAAAACACATCTCAAGAAGGAATGAGGTCGGCCTCAAAGTTAATTCGCACCTCTTCATTAACTTGTGCAAATACAACATATTAAATAAAGTGACTCTTGATTGAGATGCATATAATAATTAAATAGGCACCGGCTACATTTAATTATTATCTTCATGCGATCTGGACTGGAACGTATTCGCCTGAAGCTGCCACAATCTTCAACAAATAAGACCTTTGTTGTAAACATGCCATCCTTGGGTCAAAAAAAGGTAGATAACTTGTCTACATTACAAAACAAAAATGCTTGGGAGAAGCATTAACCAATTGAAATATCACCTTGAACAAATACCATATTGAGATACTAAAATGTACCCAAAATCACCTCTTGAGGTTGTATACGAGGTAAAAAGTCAATTAGATATCTTTGAGCAATAGAAGAAACTAAAAAAAAGGCAAGGAAAAGAAATGGCAGCCATTCATGGAGACTCTTCTTCTCTGATTCTTCCATTTCTTGAATCTTTAAGTACAAGCAATGGCAATGATAGTGTTTGTATTGGCCCTAAAGTTTGTGGATTTAAATTAAATTCATATATTATACCACTACTACTCCAAGTTCCCAACTATCACTTGAGAGCATAGGTTGTAATAAAAACAAACATGATGCAGCAAAGAGTGCAATCAATGACTTCTAGTTCTACCGTACTATTCCATTTCACATAGCCAAATAATTAATTATTATTTTTATTTTAAAGTATATTGTTTGATTTCTTTGTCTTTTAGATTTTTGAATTTAAAGATTTATAGAATTTAAACAATAAATTTTATAATACTCATTTTGTTTATTTTATTTGTTTTAGGTCTCTTTATTGGCAAAATATGGAGTGCAGGATTCAAAGCCCCTAATGATGAGGAGATAAGGGCTCAATTTTGACTCAAAAAGTGGCTGATATGAATGCCACAATTAATGTACAGCATGATACATGGAAGAAGGTTTGCACCATCATAACTGATGGTTAGACAAATAGGAGAAATACAACATTGCTAAATTTCTTTGTTTCTTCCTCAAATAATTGTACTTTCTAAAAACCATAGATTTAGTGATTAAAATTTTTAACTTTTACTTTATTTATTAGTATTAGCATTTCAAACTTAATTGTTTCTTTCTTATTGTACTTTTTAAAACCCGTTGATTTAGTGATTAAAAATTTTAATTTTAATTTTATTTATTAATATGAGCATTTCAAATTTCATTGTTTCTTTCTTATTGCACTTTCTAAAATCCATTGTTTTAGTGATTAATAATTTTAATTTTTACTTTATTTATTAATATTAGCATTTCAAATTTCATTGTTTCTTATTAAGTGGCATAGTTTTCCTAAAATATATTGATGCTTCAAGAAACACAAAAAAATATTGGATTCTTTTCGAAGGTTTTGGAAGGTGTCTTGGCCAAGGTGGGTGAGAAAAATATTGTACAAACAGTCACAAATAGTTCAAAAAATTATATTGTTGCAAGTAGACTTCTCATGGATAGACACCCATCCTTTTGGACTCCTTGTGTTGCTCATTGTTTTGATATTAGAGGATCTTGGCAAAATCCCATGGATCAAAGCATGGTAAAAAAAATCGCAAATACATATATAACTATGCTTGGATCCTCAACCTAATGAGAAAATATACAAACAAGAAGGAGTTAACTCATCCTAGAATAACTGGCTTTGCAATCAACTTTATCATGTTGTAATCTGTGTCAACTAAAGGCTGCCTTGAGGTGCATATTTGTTAGCAAGGAGTAGACCAAAGCAAGGGTTGACATGGTTGGTTGAATTTTTGATGAGCATAGCTTTTGGCTTCCGATGAAGGAGATCATAGAGGTTAATTCATATTTCCATTATATTTTTGTTCATTTTTATCGTATTTCCATTATGTTTTGTTTATTTTTGTTCACCCTTGTATATGTTATTGTTTAATAAAAATTGCACTTCACAAAGCTTTTAGTTGTTCTCCTTTCAATTATTGATGGTGAGAAGCATGCAATGGACTATATATATGTGTACGGATAGATTCAAGGAGGCTGTTAGATTCGTTTATGTTGTGCTTGAGGATAAGTATCATCCCATATGGGACATCATTGATCAATAATAGCACCTTCAACTTCACAAGCCCTTATGTGCAACTACCTATTTCTTAAATTATGCATTCCAATTTTGCTCGAATTTGAAGGCCGATCAAAAGATTCCATGTAATATTCCCCTTAAAAAAAATTTGAGCTTTATCACAATAAAACCAGCACAAGACCACTGATTAGCGTTAGCTCCAAATGTAAATCAACTTGTAAAATAACCCTCACCAAGAATGTTCACCAAGATCCCAATGCGGGCGAGGTGATAGCATATAGTTCTGGGGATCGTTAGCAACTGGAAATGAATTACAAAGCAACTATAGGCGACTGGACGACCATGAATGAAAGTAAATACAATAAGTGGATAACCGACCATGAAATTCCGCACTACCACTTATTCAGCGGGGGGAATATTTTCCACTCTACCACTTATTTCATGGGGGGAAATTAACGAGAATTAAAGAAAGATTATTTAACTCAACCACTTCTTCGTGGGAGTGTATACAAAAATATAATTTTGCAGCAATAAACAATAAGAGCTGTTAGTACTACTAAACCAACTTTACAATAATGAGTTTCGGCTGCAAATAGCAATAGATATGCTTCCAAAATCCACAGTGAGTTAGAGTAATAAACCTCTAACAATTACAATGCCAAAATGATATAGAAATGAAGCTCAAACCAGCATTATATCAAAAACTAACAACTCTAATCAGAAATAGTGAATACAGAAAATCAGACCAGCAACATTAAAACTCACTGAAATGGACGTATCTTCTCCAAAACAGCTCAGAATGCCTCCAAACCATAGTCAAACAATAGCCAGAAGCAAGGCGTCCAACTTCATCAGGAAACTCGAGCCAAAAACAGAAGAATACATAAGGCATGAATTCCAATGCAAGCCCATAATGGTACGGCCCCCTCAAGGAGGTCGACTTGCCACAAAAAATTAGAAACTCAAAGATAAAATCTGCAAACTTGCAGAACTGGGTGCCCTCCATAGTTGCACAACTTGAGCAAGTACCCAGAATGAAACAAAAATCAATGATGAAGCTATCAGCAGAAAACCACTTCAGCCATGATGTCCAACAGCAATGTTAAACAGATTATACAGCAGCAACCTGTTTACAAACTTCAAAAATAATGCCCAATCTGCACTTCTGTGTGAAGCACAGTCTCAATTAACCACCTAGGTAGCCATAGTTTCAGGCCCGAAGGATGGTGAGTTTGCTAAGCTTCCCCTTAGCCAGGTTCTGGATTCAGTCCAGCAGCATAACTTTACCAAAATATTCAAGCATCATCAGCTCTTCTCAAAGCATCAATATATAAGCTCAATTGAGCAAATGAAGCAACCTATAACTCCAGCAAGAAAACTCTTCAGAAACTCCAAAGGACGTCCACCTCCAAAAGCATTTAAAAATTAATTAAAACTCTTCATAGTCTTCTCAAGTTGTCCCACCTTTTGAAGAGATATTTAAACATTAATAAAACATTCTTCATAATATTAAATGCTCAAGTTGACCCCTTTATGTCCCCTTTTTAAAAATGACTTGAAGTCATCAAGCCTAGGCGTGGGGTACAATTTCAAAACATAAAATTGACTAAGTATGGAACTCAGTCCAAGGAGGTAGTCAAGAGCAACGCCCAAACTGCAACTAATAAACTGCTAAAAATAGCAAACTGCAATTAGTTGACCTAATAATGATGCCACTGCCACAAATGGACTTACTAAAAATAGCAAATTCCAAAAATAGAAAGTTCACTTCAAACTCACAGAAAGCCAAACTGATCAACCACACTGAATTGCAGATGATTGAGCTGCTACTAGAATGATATTGCTAAAAATAGACTTGCCAAAAATAGCAAACTGCTATAAATAGTAAGTTTGCAAAACTTCATCTGAACACCAACTAAGGAGTATCATGACTTACTATAAATAGTAAGTGCCCAGAAAGGTTGTCAGATTCAGATGCATGTCACACCACCCTGGAGGTCTCTGAAAACCCAGAAACCTTTCATGCATGAAAGGTATCTGCCAAAATTGCATGTCATTATCTTAACATGCATGTTACCTCATCCCGAAGCTCTCCAAAAACCCAAAAAGTTCCACTAGACATGCATTGAAAACTCTCGCATGCAAACCTTCAAAATTGCATCTGAACTCCCTATAAAAGTGGAAACCCTAATTATCAATTCTGCTTAGCCTACGAGTTTCTGGAAATAGACTAAATCCAAAAGACAAGCGTAGGGCTAAATTGGGGACATTACATTCTACATGGGCTCTACACAATTATAGAGTGGATGGTAGCTAATCCACAACTTGGAGCGAAAATAATCTCTAAGATTGAGATCTATAGACATGCCCAAGAGGGCCTCTTTGCAAAAGGCTATTGCAAGGCAACTCGGATTGCATTGCAATCAAGTAAGTCTATTAAAGGCATGACTTAAGCTTAAAAATTAAAAAATTTCCCTCTTTTTACGTTAATATTGCAACTAAAAGTTGGATAGTGAAATTGAGTTTTTTATTTCTCATATCAGATGCATGGTAGGAAAGGTCAAATCTTCAAAGGATTGCAACACATGTCTTGAGACAACCATGCAATGCTTCAAGATGCAAGCACAATTGGAGTATGTTTGAGTACATACACTCTAAGAAGCACAACAAGTAATTGGTGCAAAGGTTGAATGATCTTATTTATGTTTATTACGACCTTCACCTTCATCACAAGCAAATCTTGCACACAGACTTACTCCCCATCACTCTACAGGATGATTAATCCACAATCAAACTGAATCACCAAGGTTGAGGATCTTTGGGGAGAGGTAGTAGCCATGGAAAAAGTGGACGATAGAGCACACGCAAACCTCTTGGATGCTGGTGTCACTGATACACAATTAGATATCATAATTGCATCATCATCAAGGACCTATCTTAGACGTCCACACAAGACTTGTCATATAGCTATGGATGTTGCGATGAGTAATGCAAGCCCCTCTAAGCTATAGATTTATATTTTTTGTTTTGATGCCATGGATTTCATAATCCTTGAGTTTTGTATACACTTGACAATATTTATCATATATATAAATATATCTAAAAATGTTGTTTCCGTGGGCTCAAATCTACTTGTGTTCATGTTTGCTTGTGTATGTGATCAAAGTACCATCTATTTGATTAGTTTATTGTGAATTTAAAGTTTATTTATTGAAAGGTGCAAGATACAAGCTTTAAATCCCTAAAAATCTCTATATTTCATGGCTTTTTCAATTTTTGCCAAGCTTTTGCCTAATCTTGGTCAAGTTTGAGCACCAAATTTGAGTCTAGGTCAAAATTTAGCTTACCAAGTCTGATCTAAGTCTAAGTCTTGTAACTATGAGTTTAACAATTAATGCATAATAATAATTTAACAATTTATGTAACATTGCTCTACATTCACCATCCTTGCAACCCACAAACACAATGACTCAACTTTGACATTTGAATGACAATCTCTACAACATAAGTAATGGCATCAACTACCCTTATTCTAAAATGTGTTTAACAGACATATTTATAAGCTCACCAAAGAAGCTTTTAAGGCTCAAATAGTAATAAAATAATATACTTTTAAAGAAACCCTAATCCTCGTCCATACAAAAGAGGAAATAAATTGCTCAAAAACAACCTAAAAGAAGCTTTCATCAGCTTTGAAATCTACTTTCTCTTTAATATAGGCAATTGGATAATATGGTGCCATCCTTTTGAGTGCTTTTTGCTTTAAAAAAGCAATATAGGCAATTGGAATGCATTCAGCCCGCTTGCTTTCCTTAGTCACATTGATTGGTTGAATTACCAAGATTTTAAGTCATTCCTAATTGGGCACCGCTTCCTCTCTAAACTACCACATGAATCATAGTTTTACATTGGTATAACCTAATTGTTGTGCCTTATTCTATTTGTTTGTTGGTTACATTTTTGTGTTGGTTCTACCTGTTGTGATCTGATCACACATCGCCCCATTGCAAATGGGGACCCCCTCTTTAGTCTTGTCTGGTGTCTTAGTGTTAGAGTTGGTTCTAGCATTAGCTTCAGTTTCTTTGAGTCTCTTTTGAAGCAGAGATGGGTCAGCACGTCTGAGGTCTAGGTTTGAGTCGAAATTTGTCATGATTTGAGATAGCTGAGTAGGTCAAGTCAGTGCTCGAAGGTTCAAATGGAGTTTTTGATGCCATAGGAGTGCTCAGAAGGGCTGTTGCAGTAAAAATGACTATTCAACGGGCGAATTCGAACAACCTTGCTTTTTGTGCTTTTTGCTTTTTTGCTTTTATGAAGTTCCATTTTTGGCATTTTGGGACCAATCAGGTATTTACTATTTTTAGTAATTTCTATTTTTAGAAAGTGTCAAAGTTAGGGTTTCGAAGGTATCAAGGCAGAAAACCTATAAAGTTCGCCCCAAACAAGAGGAAATCCTCCTCAAGCCATGAAGTTTGCCCATGATGGAAAATCCAGTTGAATTCTTGAGAAATCCAGTTGAGAGGAAAATCCACTTGAAATAAAATCCATTGAAGAGCAAATCCACTAAAAATCACATGAAATCCAGTTGAAGTTCGCCCACCTCCAAGAGTAAAATCCAATTTGACGAAGTAAAATTCCAGTTGGGCGAATATGTCTAAAAGTAGAAATCCAACTCAAAGTGGATAAATTTGCTTAAGGCAAATGATGGAAAATCCAATTAAAACCTCAAGAAATCCATGTTGAAGTTTTCAAAGTCAAAAATACCCACTTAAGGTAAGAAATCCGCTCGAAATGATAAGAAATCCAATTGGGGGGCGTATTCCCCAAGAGGAAGTCCACAAAATTGCCTAAGGCATGAGGTTTACTTGGGAGAAGAAAAGAAAATCTAGTTCAAAATCAAAAATTCCACATGGGGGTCGATTTTCCTAAGCAAGTTAAAACAAAGATTAACTTAAGTTTTTTTAAAAACTTCACAAGCAAGCAAAGAGAAAAAGAGGAGAAAAACAAAGCATACTCTATGGAGGTACCCTAAAAAGTGACAAGCTCTTCCCTAACAAAGCAATCCAAGAAGAAATTTTTGATTTATTTAACGCACGTCCGGCAGGCCGAATTTTTGCCGCGCCCGCTGCCGCAACTCCGGAGAAATGTTAACGCAAATCTTAAATTTGCAGACCTGCAGATAAATTCCAGCTCCAAACCTGCGAATTCCGGTTAAAAATTTTAATTTCTTTGAATATTCTTTAAGGGACAAGGGTTGGTAATAAGAATTCATTTTTGTTTGCATTTATTGCAGGCTAAATTCTAATTTTTTTTCAGTTTCTAATCAATCCTTGCAGTTAAGTTGAAATTCTGGAATTCCAAATCAGTTTATTTCACCATTCACTCACCCAGCCTTAGGATTTTAAGTATAACGCCTTCTTTATAATTTATCCATGCTTTCAAACTTCAAGCTTCATACAGGCGCCATGTCTACATCAAAGAATGTGGGAGGAGGAGTTAGGAAGAATCAAGTCAGGGAAGTTCTCAAAGGGTTTTGTCCAAAATCCCAGCTATCATCTAAGTGGAGGAAAGTTGGAGAAACCAACTTTGAGCAATTCAATGTAATCCAACACAAGAGAAGAATGTTTGGCACCCAAAATGAAATGCCTACACCCATAGCAGCAAACATGATCAAATGCGGACTTCATCAAGCAGTTAGTTTTCCCCATGCGGTTCAATGTAGTGAGCTGATGGTTAAATGCACCAAAAGGTATGATCCACAAGCACAATCCATATGGCATCTAATGGGATCACTTTGGCTTATTTTATTGAAGACTCAGTTAGGGAAGTGTTTGGCATTCCTCGTTGCCACAAGATGTTGAGCAAAACTCAAGAGGAATCACAAGCAATGTTTGATCAAGCGAAGGAAGCCTGTATGGATATAGTCAACACTAATTGGGTCAAGGAACCAAAGAAACATCGCTCCAAGTTACCCAAGAGGTTGATTTGCACTTATTTCAAAGAAGAATATAGCGATATGACCCATATGCTGAACAGAGTTATGGGTACTCCTCAAGGGGCGTTCTTTGAGGTTTGGATGTTTCCATATGTGGAAGAAGTTGTATTGGGAATGGAAATGATAAACTTAGCTAAATTGATAAGTGACAATATTGACATTCAGCTGAGAAATCTAGAGAAAACAAAGACCTTCTACATGAGTTCTTAAGTAGTGTACATCCTAGCCCGGTTCACAAAGTATAGAGGATTAATCTGCAAAGGAGAAGTAGGGCCTCGGAGTAACCAATTCAAGGTATATGATTGTTACCCTCAGCTGCAGCTACACCATAAAGACAATTACAAGATAACCAATGATGCATTTCTCATGTACATCACTCGGCTACTTCAAGGAGGAATCCATAAGAGGTTATCCAAGGAGGCTATGGCATTGCTGGAAAAGTTTGGATCATGGTTCATTCAATTTCCAACGTCACATACTTGAGGATCCACGGATTTGCAGAAGCTCCATACAAACTCCCACAGTACCCCACGGATAAGGTGGTCATGCTTGAGGTTACAAGACAGTTGGTTCACCTGGATTCCATCCAGAAGAAAGAAAATAAGCAAGGAGTGCATTTTCCTATTGTGATAGGGAAGATGTTGAAAGTCTGCCCTTCGTTGCAAGCAGCCAAGACATCCAAATCAGAATTGCAGTTTTATAAATTGGGCATGTACAAACCAAGGTCAGATTTTGATCCGTACTTGAGAGTCTGTGGAAAGAAGTCACTTCATGTAATGCAAATAGAAGACTATTGGTCTAACTTAGTAGATGAGTATGGAGTAAGAAAGAAGATGTGGTCTAGAATTCCAATAGATCTTGAGAAAAAGTGTGACTTGTTCCCTATTCCAAACTAGGTGAAGGACAATGGAGAGTATGTACATCCCCAATTTGAACAAGAAAAGAATAAGCCCATCTTATTGCCAAATTGGACACAGCCTGAGTTAGCAGATTTGAGTGTGTTAATGAAAGATATTATAGCTAGTTCCAGGGAGTGGGTAGATCACCAAATCAGCAGATTGAGAAAGGAAGGTATCTCTCTCACCTACGCCAAACTAAGCAATGTAGGAGTTCTCTCTAGTCAGGGTGAAGCAATTGAATTCAGCAGAGGAGAGGAAGGTCTAAGTGAACTTCCAAGTTCAAGCAAAAGGAAAGTAGCGACTGAAGACCCTCAAGCAAAGGCAAAAGAGATAGCAAGTGAAGAGTCAGGGCTCAAGAAGCAGAAGGTTAATGCAACTCCATCATCTTCAAGCACGCCATCCATCAGGGTAATGGAAGAAGCATCTATTACTGAATGTGAATCAGATCATGAACAAGGAGTTGAACTTCAAGAGGTAGAACAGCTGGAACCTCTTCAGGAACAAACCTTTACAGATTACATGGAGGGAGAGGATACACTTATGATTGAAGACATAGGAGGTACTGAGATCTTAGAAACCAATGAAGAATTGGGTGATGAGATAATTTATGCTTTAAAGAGGATAAATGATGATATTCAGCTAGAAGATGGGATGGAATTATCTACTGTACTAGATTGGTTGACTGAAAGCCTAATGAAGAAGACCAAGCCGGTGAATGAGGTTCAGCCAATCGAAAGTATGCAAGACTTCTTGGAAAGGATTGGTAAAGTTAAGATATCAAAGAAACCTAAGAAGTATTCTCAAATCACTAGAGATGGTACAGGATCTAGGATCTTACATGTAGCAGTTCCAAAATTTGATAAGCCTAGGGACCAA